>JANHFL010000057.1:7245-19008 GCA_032468155.1 Oxyrhabdium leporinum
CTGTAAACCGCCCCGAGTCTTCGGAATGGGGCGGTATATAAATGTAAAAATAAATAAATAAAAAATAAATAAATAAATTCTCACAGGAAGTCACTTCATCTGGGACTTTCCTCTGCCATTTCTCTGCCAATCATGTCCAGGCAGAACCAGCACTGGTTCCAGCTTCCTGTGTAGAATACAGTCATCAGTTTCCCACCACTAAAATGGTACTACCTATCTAACTATTCACAAACAATGATTTTGAACTGCTAGGTGCGCAGAAGCTAGGGATAAGAGATGGGAGCTCACTCTGTGCCACAGAGCTGAACTCAAACCACCAGAGTGCTGGCAATTACTCAATACATCCAGCATCATTAAGCCTCTGTGCCACCATGTCCCCGGTATAGTGGAATCTGATGTCTACATGGGTGCATGTTTATTAGCCTTTAGAGAGTATTGTTTTATATACCTTAGCCATGGTAATATCTTCTTATGCTACCTTCCAAATAATAAATTGGTCCCTCCCCCAGTTGTATAAATTATATTAGGAAATGATTTGCACTGAATAAAACCGCTGACACTTGACAAAGTTGAATAATTTTGACTGTTTCATTGTGAGCTGATTGCACAGTGCTTTACCAGTAGTAATGGTAGGACTATACAATAGAATGGTAAATAAGTGCAATAATTTTTAAAACCATAGAAGTTATTAGGAAAACAATGGGGTTACAGGAAGACAATATAAACAAGAGTACGCAGGGAACAGAAATAAAAGTTATCCTTGGCTCTGCAAATTGTACATACAGTGCAAAATCTCCAGATAATGGATTGTAATAGAAATCAGCATTGTCTCTGTTTCTATAAGCTTATAAACCAAACTTCCTATGACATCAGTTTTGCATATTAATAATATAGCAGGAAACAAAGAACCAGAGATTTCTTAAGGCTCAATAAAGTGTTAAGCCATTCTCCCATTTGAAATTATTTAAATGGTACTGTAAGAATTTCATTGTTCCCATTCAATCTTTTATCAGCATTCTTGGAAGAAATGAACATTTCTGTTCTCAGCGGAGACTACTCTTCCTCCCCCATCTTTGCATACTTTAAAAAAATACATTAAAAAATTCACTGATTTATTTAATCTCAGCATCTAGTTCTCTGGTCTAGAGAACCTTCCAAGCAGAAGAAAGGAAGTGATAATATCACTGAAGCTGCATAACATCTGATATCACAACCCTTAAGGATGTAGAACTTCATCCCATTTGATTTTTTATTTTTATTTTTATTTTTTTTTAGTGAAAGAGTAGTGTCTATTCTCAGCCATCCAGCTCGTGGTTGTCCCAAAAGTATTTTTTTCAAAAGGCACCTAGACTTGGTTTTCAAGAAAAAAACAAAGTCCAGTTGCCTTTTGAAAAAGCACCTTTGGGACAGTAGAGTTCACATTTTCTCTATGTATCACATCACAGTTTGATAACATTTGTTTGTTACCTTTGGTTTGTACCACTGTGAAATGTATCCAATTTCTTTACATGCCTAAGTTGAATGAAAGGATGATTGACACACATTCCTAGAAAAATGAGAATTGGGTGAAGTAATAAAGTAAATGTTTCAATGCTTGTCAAACTTGGGAAGGATATGATCTTGCTTAGTAGATTGTCTTGCCCAGTAAATAAACTGGAGATAAATATTTTATAGATGCATTGCCTAGACACAAGCATTTTTGCAAAGTCACATGTCTAAGTTTTCCTTTTCTTTCTAATGAGCAAGGAATATTTTAAAACTCATGTATATGTGTCAGTCATGAATCTTGACCAACTGTATTTTTCTTTCTCTATAAATATATTCATCAGTGTCTATGATGAGAAGGAGGAAAATATTTGAGTGGTAGGTATAGTGAGTTGAGTTTGTAATCCCCAACTTTGTACAACCATACAATTGTGACTTGTACTTTTAATGGACGATCAAACATTCCTGTAGGTAAGAAAAGATAAAAGTGACTATGCATATTTCTAAAGCTTTTAGGCCAAATCAGGCATGCTCAAAAGCAGCCTTTGATTCAGTTCTGAAACAGATGTATTTAGTTCATGGATTTAAATCCTAAATATACAAGTTTGCCATATATTTGTAAAGATCCTTTGGGGTTCCAGAGTCAAGATTAGAACAGACTTAAATATCTTCAGATATTTAGTTATCTCTTATTAGTTGTAGTAGCTCTAGAAAATTAAAAACGCTGACATCTGCTAAAAATGGGATGTTCTTAAATTGTTATTCCAATATGGGATGGAGCATAGCAATTAAACTGCAGCAGTCTGGAAATTAGGTGACAAAACTATACCTATTTATGTATGCGTAGATATCTCACATTCTCTAAATCCTGATGTTGATTTAGTACTCATTATTTCTAATACATATAAATTGATGCAACATAACAAAGCAGCTTGATTGCTTTTGTTAGCTGTTATCACTAAACATTGGAAAATGTTTTATTGGATTATTAGTTTCTAAAAGCATAGGGAACTATTTGGAGTAAGAAAAATAATACAAGACAGAAGCACTTTGAAACAGCCTTAAATTAGTGATAAATTTCTTCACATCAAAACAATATTTCTTCTAATGACTATGTACAACATTCTGAATAAAATGTAGTATGTGAATGTTTAAAGTGTTTGCATCTTTTATGGCACTTTACTGTATGTTTTGATATTATATATATGCTTATCATAGGTTTATTTGAATTTTTAAGCCTACTTTCTATTAACTCAATTATTTTGCTGATTTGTGCAAGTTACATTGCAATTTATGCACCTTCCATTTAGGGGTTCAAAATTCTTGAAATACCAACTAAAATTGTTCTTCAAAAAAGCCCTTGAATAAAAATAAGAACCTTTCAGTTGATATCATGACCAACTATTAGATTATAACTTAATTCAGAATGTGTTCTGTGCTTTCACTATAGAGTTTTATCCATTTTTTGCCTATGTTTATATAAATGAAAATCAAGGTTTTGTTGGTCTCTGTGTATTTGACAAATATAAAAGCATTTCAAAAAGGGAAAAATAATTTAAATAGAATAGCAAAACAAATAAATAAAGCTAAAGCCAACACGCCAAAATTATCCTTGAGTATTTCTCAACAGTCAATGACCAGGATGTCTCTTCTATCTTATCATCACAGAGTGCTAGTTATATATTGAAATATAATCTGACTCTGAATAGCCTATGTCTCTTTTAATGACAGCAGGAGATTGCTTCAATATTCTAATATCCCTGGCTAATAGTTTCCTTCACTCTCTGATGAAGCATAATTATCTCATTAATTACTCTCTAGAGTTGACTATGTATTGCTTATAGGGTTCAGGGTTTATTTAGTGCAGTTTGTAAGACCTTATAAAATATGGACACACTAATTATGAAAGAGTCAATCTTCACATTGCTACCTTCTGTGGATGCTTTATTAATATACTTTGGCTTATGATTTCATCCAGGCTCTTTATTACTTTCTTAGTTAGGCACTTTCTTGTTGATTGATTTATCACATAAGAAGACAGATGAATGCAGTCAAAAGCAATGCATCCCTTGATCAAAATTCTGAATTAAAATTAGTATTTTGAGAAAAGCTAGGGAGTAAAACAACCTGTCAGACAGATTAGATGAAATATTCTCAACTGCTTTTAAAAAATATTTAAATAAGTGTTGATTAATTTTATCACAAACATCACTGCTCATATTCCTATATGAAACAAAATGTAAGATATACAGAACATTTCTAATAGTATGTATGATTTTGCATCTGTAAATTCAAATTTCTGGTTACCAAAATTTCAGTTAAACTTTCATTATATCTTAAGGACTTGTCAAGGTCTTAGATATTTTGAGCAGCTTGTTAGCAATTTCACGTTTATTGCAGGTTCCATCTGAGAGGATTCTTCATTAAATGAAATCCTTCACTCCTAGAAACATCCCAAACATCATTTTAATATAGATGGAGATGAAGGGTAGAAGAAAGTATTATGAAATAAATAACAAACAAAGCAAAAAGATGCATAATACAATGCTTTCGTAGAGTATTTTCGATGCTTTTGTGTTTTTGAAAGGTGCATTGAGAATGCATTTTTATAACCTTGTCAATACTGGAAATGGATGTCCCAAAGGTGCTTTTTCAAAAGGCAGCTGGACTTTTCTTTGTGTTTTCCTTGAAGACATTTTGCTTCTCCTCCAAGAAGCTTCTTCAGTTCTGACTGAATGGTGAAGAATGGAAGGATTTATATTCCTTTCAGCAATCTGGTTGTTAGCACTCTCTCTGAGAATTGTTGAGGCCACGTGGAGGTTTATCTGTGCTCCCAGTCATCTGAATCATAGTGTAAATGGGTATGAAATCTTCTTGGAACTGCTGAAAAGATTGTGTTGTAAGCAGGAGATAGATGGTGTAATATGCCTTCCCTCTGTAGAGAGCGGGCTGTTCAATGTTAACATAGAAGCAAAATGTCTTCAAGGAAAAAAACAAAAAGCACTTTTGGACAACCATGACCTGGATGACTGGGAATCTTCATAGATGACTGGAAATGGACTTTATTCTCTTAATTCTAGAGTTCAGAAAAGAAATTGCAATCTTTTGAACCTTTTGAATCTTTTGAACTCATCATCAAGGTAGTCTGTAGGCACACCAACATAGCTGCTGTGCCTTGGTAGTGCATCAAATGGTAAGCCACCACTAAATCATTTGTCCACAACATGTGATTAAAACATTGGTGACACACTATGTCATTTTCTCTGCTTTTTTGCTGTAGCAGCAGGGATGTTTATAGCACGGTAGCTTTCTCTAGTCTTTGTCATATTTTGATTCATCAACATTTTTTTTGTCCTAGAGGGAACTGTGTAATTTTCCACACACACACACTAGACAGCATTACATAATACTGTAGTAACCTTCATGAGATGCTTTTTTAAAAAGTGGACTTAATAAAAATATTAACCATCTGAGATTTGAGAAAATTGTGTCAATTCAATAATCTTTTTTACTTTTATCCTTTTATTCTTTCAATTATTATTCATCTCTCTGTATATGATTAGTTTATTTTAATTAATTGTACAATGCCTAAAGAGCCCTTTTCATAAATAACTCATACATCCAGTAAATAAATAAATAAAAAAATTTATTAAAACATTTAATGGAGATATGTTTCAACATATAATTTATATGTTCAACTCCAGGTATTTTTATGCTGAAAATGGACAGCCCTATGGTTCTAAACTCAGATTATCCAAAAATGAAGATTATTTTTTTTTAGCAAGTTCTTCAAAACACAAGAAAAGGTAAAGAAAGCAATTGCAATTAAAATGACTTCTGGTAGATTTTTTATTTTCTTATTGAGTAATGACATACACAAGGAAATAGATTTTCCTAAGTTGTTGATCTTGTTTTTATAAGAAATTAGAAAAGCTCAATAGGAACTGGTATCTACTTTGGTCTTCAAGATTTTAATTGGCACTGACTCAGTGGTTGGTTTTCATTCAGGGGTAAAGCTGTTGTTTGCTTTGCAATAGCTTCATATAGAATGGATTGTCTTTGCATTATCCTGAGATTTCTTTCTCCTATTTGCATCTTTTATAATATTGCCTGGAGGGATGCTATCCCAGTAACCAGGTTCAACTGGTTTTTAAAGTTTTTTAATTAGTTTTAAACGGGGTTTTAGTATTTTAAAATTTTTAAATAACCTATATATTGTATATTGAAGTTGTGAACCACCCCGAGTCTTCGGAATGGGGCGGTATATAAATTCAACAATAAATAAAAAAATAAAAAACTTCAGCTAACTTTTTCAAGATCAGCCCAGTTTGCTGGGTGCTGATACCAGTTGTGACAGAATTATGTTCAAAAATACATAAAATAAGATATTCAAACAAAAACAGCCAGTCCAGAAGCTGAGGCATAGATGTTCACTAGATGATTTCTTTGGCCCAATCACAATGTCTCACTCTAGACTAACTCATAGGAATAAGATGAAGAAAAATTAGATGTGTGAACTCCTAAATGAAAGAATGATCCATATTCAGCAAATGAATGAAATGTATGTGTCATTGGTGATAAAAGTTATATTTTGCTACTGTCAGCCTCATTCTTGGCAGTAGATAACAGATGATATTTTCAACAACAGCAAATTCTACATTCCATGTAATGAGAAATTAATTGGTTTGAAATCTGCCTTGCAAGCATGAGAAAAGTATTGAAATAGAAAATAGAACTTTGAGAAAAAAATAGTATCATAACATTGTGTTATGGCTTCCAAACTGTTATAAAAGCTTAATTTTGTCTGTTGTATATTAGTTACACAAAATGCAAAAATGAATTTAAAATTTGATATAAACCATATGCTTATATCTGGACACACTGTATGATTTCAGATATCTTGCTAGCCTGTGACTTTTAAAATCAAATTTATCAATAAAGCCATGATTGGCACTGTAGAACTTATAAAGCATGACATACAACCACAATAGGTGACTTAGCATTTGCCAAGTTAAAATCAAACCAATTACCTTATGATTTACTATAGTAAGTGAACCCAATTTTGTTTAGCATGGACATTTCATATAATTCCTAACTGCAGAGAACATAAGATTAGCAGGAAGAAAAAAATTGTCACGATGTCATGGATAAAGCTCACTTATGCATCATGACAATTTTTTTCTCCCTGCTAATCTTATGTTCCCTCCAATAAAATAATGCTGATAAGTAGAGAACAGTTTTGTTTATTATGTCCTGCACAAAAGACAGGAAATGAAATACAAATGGAAAAATCAATAGCATTCTGAAAATGTCAAACGAAGCATCATATCATGAAGAGGGACATGGAGCATCAACTATGGAAAGGACACCACTGTTTATACAGATGAACTGCTAGAGAGAGAAGAATCTTCCATTCCTTTAGCTCCTTAGATATTTATAATGAATGCAAAAAAGAAAAACATGGATTCCGCCACATCTAATTGTGTGGCTCATGAATAATCTAGTCATATTAGTTAAGGCAATGTTCTGATCTGTTACAAAAATAGTTTTTGTAAAATATTTTATTTATTATACACAACTTTTCAAAATTTCTAAAGCTATCTGAAGAGCCGTAGTGGTGCAGAGGTTAGAATGCAATACTGCAGGCTACTTCTGCTGACTGCTGGCTGACTGCAATTTGACAGTTCAACTTTCACTAGGCTCAAGGTTGATTCAGCCTTGCATCCTTCCAAGATTGGTAAAATGAGGACCCAGATTATTGGGGACAATATGCTGACTGTGAAAACCACTTAGAGCTGTAAAGCACTGTGAAGAGGTATATAAGTCTAAGTGCTATTGCTATACTCTGCAATTTTATTTAGTATATAAAGCTTCTAATGTAAATTTTGAGAACCGTAGTTTTTAACACTGTATTCCCATGTGTCACTTTTATAAACATTTCCAAGATATGTCTTTCAGAATTATAGTCTGTAGTATACTGTTTAATGCAGTCTGTCATAGTAGGTATTTTCCTACAACCTGAAAAAACAGTCTATTCTGATTTTTTACCAAATTTGCTTCTGTGGCAAGGATTTTTCTTTCTTCGTTATTCTGTCAAAAGGCTGTATATGCATTGTGACATTGTTCACTTCTCTCAAAACAGGAGGTTTTGAGGTGAGATGGTGTGACACTGCCTTTGTTATGTTGTCAACAAGGAACCTTGTTGCCTCCATATTGCAACTAACCAAACATTTTTGTCTAAAATATAAAAAAAATATAAAAACCCTAACCATATATATATATATTCCCAAACTCACATCACAAGTCCATGAAAGAAGGAGGACTCTTATATCCCAAATATTCCAGCAGTTAACATGAGCTTGTTCAAAGCTAGTGTAATAAAATATCTCTATTTTTTTTTTTAGTTTTATATTTAAGGATAATCGGGTCAGCCAATCTAGGGGATAAATATATTGAGTAAACCTATTTAATTCTTCTTTGATTAAAGGGAAATTTAAAACTTTAGAAGATTATCCACCATCTTTCATATTTGTTAAATGAATTGAAGCAATTCTTGGCAGAACCATATTTCAAAATGGGATTAGACATAACCATTTTGAGATAAATAGGGTACTGAATATGGATGTATCATGTACTTTTTTTGGAAGATTTTTATATTAAATAAATGCAGATTAATGCAGAGTCAAAATGAGATGGCAAATTGGCAAGCAATTGTTTGACTTATAGTAGCCCTAATTATCATTTCCCTGTCCTCCAGCCAAGTTTTCAGAATATTTATTTGATAAGGGAAACTCTCAGTAAAGCAGAATTTTATTTCAATTAGGTGATGACACAGCAAATCCCAATCAAGTCCAATCTTGTGTTTGTCTATACCTAATGGATAGAATCTTACCTAACTAAAGCTACAACTTTTTAACCTGCCAAATACATCCTAAGACGTTCTAGGGTGTAGGTACCTTGGTGAGCCGTGGTGACAAAGTGTTAGAATGCAGCATTGCAGGCTAACTCTGCTCACTGCCAGGAGTTCGGTTCCTTGGATTCTATCCTACTCAAGGTTGATTCAGTCTTTCATCCTTCTGAGATTGGTATAATGAGGACCCAGATTATTGGGGGCAATATGCTGATTCTATAAACCACATAGAGAGGTCTGTAGAGCACTATCAAGTGGTATATAATTCTAAGTGCTATTGCTATTGCTACTTTGAACCTCTTCCTTCGCCCCCTTTGTAGCATGGAACTGTGCAGTCTGTTAATCTGAACTTCTCTCTGATGAGCTTCCTTCTCCTGCCTCCTCCTTGAGCAAGCTCCATGTTGCAAAAACACCCCAAAACCCTCCCAGGAGCTCATTCCATCACCGTGAATTAGTCTAATCTAATCTTGAATTTTCCTTGATATAAAAAACAACAGTTTAAATATAAGGGAGATAAAAGAAACCACAGTAGAAACAATCAACATGAAAAGAGATTCCTGGTTTAACCTTTGGGAAAGATCCTTGTCCCTCATTGACCATATATGTGGATGTAATGCTTACTATGAGGCACCAGAAAGAAATATCTGGGGTTAGGTTGTTGTCTTTTACTGACTACCGAGACAAAGATTTAGAGAGAGAAAGGAATTCCATGTGATTTGTCATTTCCTATAACAAACAATGATTTAACCTGCACCACTTGCTGATTCTATACCATAAACATTAGTTTCAGAGATAGACACTTGTGATTTCGTAACAAAGAATGATTTATAAGTGGTAGAAACTTTTTATTTTGAAAAACTGCTTCAGGTCCAGTGGTGAACCGTTATGAAGTACAGTAAATGTAAGGAAACACTTGCAATTTGAGTATCGTAGAGAGAGCATAAATATATCTAGCACATTATACAGTTTTTCCAGGCTGGCTTCTTTTTTTAAAAAATGGGAATTTAATGACCATAAGCAAAAGTATACACAATGAGGGAATGAAATTAGCAAGGTAGTTTGACAGACCAACTCAAAACGAGTGACAGGTCACCTTTGAACATGGCTGTGGTGTTGATGCATATGTAAAATTGGTAAGGTTTACATTCAAATCTTCCAACTATCCCTTCCCCCCTTTTTTTAAACCTTCTCCACAATGAAATTAATTGTGTTTGCATACATTTCAATGGGACTTTAAATTATTATTTTTTATTAGATTTGCATTTATTGTTGCTGCAAGACTATGGTGGTAATAACTTCCCAACAAGAGCATAATATCACGAAAATCTAGAGGTTAATAACAAAACTATTAAAGAACAATCATAGTTAAAGTATCTTCTATAAGCTGTCTTGAACAGCACATTTTTTAAAAGTCTTTAGAAAGTCCTCAATAGGGGAGCAAACTAATATTAAGGGGGGGGTAGATGAGAATTGTACCATAGCAAATATGTCACCACTAAAAAGCAACACTGGCTGGCATGTTTGGGGGTTTCTTATCTCAAGAGAGTAGAGAATTACTTACAGTTTCTTCCAGGTTGATTGTATTGAGTGGGTTGAATCTGGCTGAAGAAAACAGTCCTTAAAGTGCATTGATACAAAAGCATAAATGCTTTTATATGTCTAATTCAACAGCAGTTTGAATTGCACTTGACACTGGTAGGAAGGCATTGGAGCTCTGGTGTTCAAATGCTTACACTGACTTACGGCAACCAACAGTGAATAACTGCATTTTGGATCATTTATAGTACTATATCTCTGTGATTTTCAAAGACAACCTCATGTATAGCATATTCCAGGCATCTAGGGAGAAGTAAGTCACTTTTGGAGGTAACTTGTGCACTAGATGGAGCTGGACCAAAGGCCCACCTTCGCCATGAGTTGCACCTGGCCATCCAACTCTAGCCATAAGTTCAGGAGGATCAGAATATTTCTCTTAAGATAAATGTACCTCTTTAAGAGACAGGACTGCAGCTGACAGAGAAGCTTGACACAGTGGTACAACTAGCAACTACTTTGTTAGCAAATACTTCTTATTCCTAGTGTTTAAATACGAATAGCAAGCACATCTTAAATTCTCTCCTGGCATCTTTTACTTTCCGAAATAACATTTTTTAATTTGACGGTTTGGCCTTGAGAATAATTTATTTGAAAGACAGTCCTTTTGTTGATTTAGCAGTCTACAAATATTTCAAACAAAAGGAAACAAAAAAAGATCAATATATAATACTTAATGTGGATTTTTAGTTTCTCTGTTTAAGTCTGGTAGAAGTCAATATAGCCCAGTTATATCTAAGGAGTTTTAATCTCCTTAACATCTTTTAGCATTTTCACACACTTTAATTGACACAAACTAAATTTGGAAAGTAAGCGAAAAGCATATAGAAATTCTGAAGTTGAAGATGATCACTTCTTGTAAACTTGGTTAACATTGCCATTTCATCTAAATTCCATGATAATGTAAATAAATGATAATCTCTCAATCTATGAAAGGCTGAAGATCTTCTTGCAATGCTTACAATAACTTTCTGACATTGTTCATTAATGGTTTAAACAAAGCAAAATAAGGAGGTAAGGATAATAGGAACATCACAATCTTGCAAAAATATTGGTTCACCTTTAAATGGAACTAAACATGGCTACTGGGATGGGGACAATAAAATTGTTACCATTTAAATTTTCAGTTATGATGACTCTCGAGTTTCAATTTTTAAAAGACACATCTATTTTAATTCTGTCTATGCTGTACTTTAAGGAATAGGATTGTAGCTTAAAAAGAGCCACATAACATGTGTGTCTAAGACAGGGACCCTTTTGTTAGCTTTGCCTGATAAAATAGTTGGGCAATAATCTGGAGAAAAGGGAACAGGACAGGACACATGTGCTTATTGCAATTTGCCTTTCATGAATTGACAAGAAGATATGGAAAATGCTGTTCGCTCAAGTTACCCAAAGAAGGTTCATATTTCCTGTGTTGAAACAGTTACCTTGATAGCCAGTAGATGGCTATTCTGCAGATAGTTCAAGTAACTCACAATTTGATATACAAAAGCTTAAAAGGCTAGCTACCTGAACCTATTACTGTATCAGCTACCCCAAGGCTGTCAAACTCCCAGCCCACGGATTGGATGCGTCATGCGCTGACCATGCCCATGCCTGGTTTAATGAAGGGGAAAAAAGTGCCGATACATCATGTGATGCCACATAAATTAAGTCCTTTCCTTTCCTTTCCCTTCCCTTCCCTTCCCTTCCTTTTATCCATCCATCTATCTATCTATCTATCTATCTATCTATCTATCTATCTATCTATCTATCTATCTATCTATCTATCT
>JANHFL010000057.1:24698-44112 GCA_032468155.1 Oxyrhabdium leporinum
TTCCTTCCTTCCTTCCTTCCTTCCTTCCTTCCTTCCTTCCTTCCTTCCTTCCTTCCTTCCTTCCTTCCTTCCACCACCCCTTCCTTTTTTCCTTCCTTTTTTCTTTTCTTTTTTTTTCCTTTTCTTTCTCAGTTATTTACAGAAGTCATTACAGTCAGACAGAAATGTCTAACTATCTGAACTTCAGATACTTCAGTGACACGTCAAGGATTAAAACAAACTTTTTGAATGTAGAAATTATGTACATAAGTTGGAAAAATGGTGGTTTCTTTATTTTTAAGCTGGGCGCATATCAAGAAAGCTATTGCTAAAGTTTTCTTTTCTTTTCTTTAAAAATATTAAAGGTGGGATATAAAAAACAAACTTTCAAAAGGGTTTGACTAGCCACAGTTGGTCATAGGCCATTGAGTTATAATATATAGATCCTTGGCCTTGACAAAGGAGCATCCAAAATGTTCCTTCATCTAAAATAAAGTCCACATTTGAACTTTATGGCAGGGATGAAGTTGGCTGTGTATTTATCTGACAGAATTAAAAATCACAGTGGGAGATGGGATAAAGGAGGTATTTGATTATTTGGCCAAAAATAGGAAAAATGTCACCACCAGGAATATTGGTTACAACAAATATGCAGTTCTGAGGCAGTATAGAACTTGGTCTTCTGCTTTGCTGATCTACTAACTGGCTGCATAATCTTCTCCCAGTAAGGTAGACCGAGAGGCCCATGAAAATGATGGGTTGGAACCAACCAGCCCCAAATGTGATCAGAGCATGTGTTTTGCTTTAGCATCCTTACAACTTTGAGGTTGAACCTTGAACTGATTCCTCACTAGAAGTCCTCATTTCAGTATTTCAGATCTTTATCATTTTCCTGCCATCATCAACAAACTGGGCAGATGTCCAACTGCCAAAAACATAAGCTCTACTTTTAAAGTGATGTTGATGATGATAATAATGTATGTGAAGAATCATTGACATTAGGAAAAATGGGAAGGCTTGTGTGTGCAGTTCCTTTAAAAGAATTGGGGAAGACCTCCTAAAAATCTAAACTATGAAGAGTCTCTTCCTCCCCCACATTGAAAAAGTCTTTCGACTGTTGCTTGTTCCTAAGTTTTTTCTCCCTAACACTCAGAAATAAATTACTTCTGCACTGCTTTTATTCATTAGGCTGCAGTCTTCATACACTCCATGCTGAGCAAAATAAGATTTTCTTTGTAAATAAGAACTAGGATCATTGCTTTTATTATTGACTCTGTTTCCTTGGATATTTTGCTGAATTGCCACTATGTTTGAATAACCTAACAACCAAAAATTTAGCTGTGGCAAATTACAAGTAACTTACCTACTTTAATGAAATTATTTAGACCAACCCTAGAAAATGTGGATAACGTCTATATGATTTGGCCATGATTCCAGTTTTTCCTGATAGCCTTCATGCCCAGCAACCTTATCAACATAAAAGGCAACATGCAATAATATGTCAAAACATGGTTCTGGCAGGAAAATTATATAGTGTAACAAAGGAAAATAATACAGCTGCTATCAATCTTAGTTATAGTAAATTCAAAAGCATCACCTGTGGATGAGATGGGCAGCCATATAAATTTGATTAATAAATAATATAAATAAGAAGAAAGGAATGAGCTAGAATTATAGCAAATCGATACTTAGAAGCAAAACAAAACAATAGTCAGTTTATTGTGATTTTATTTATAAATACACTTGCAAATTTTAGTAAGTTGTAATTAAAAAAACAAAAACAAATAGAAAGAATCTTCCTAGTCTGTTTTTAATGAATCTGGTACCTGCTGCTAAAAAACCCAAAATGTACCAGAACTCCAATGGGGTGAATTAGAGTGTGCAAATTGCTTTTCCCTTTGCCTCGTTTTTGCATTCAATTTAAATTTAATGAATCATTTATTTCATATACAGTACTTAAACAAAATATATTTATTTAAAGAATCATTTCAAAACACATTTTCATATATATATATGAAACGTATGCATAAAATATGTATAAAATATGCATTTTGTAGAACAATATGGCCAGTTAGATTATGGTGGTACATATTTAAAACTGCTTTGCAAAACCTGGAGATGGGCAATAGAGAAGAACTACATTCTGATCCATGGAATGGAATGGTTTATTTTTAAAAAAGTAAAATATTGTATTTTTTCATCATCGTAGGAAGTGATAGAGATATAGTGAAAATGTTAAGAATTTAACAATACAAGTGATTGTGGAAACATTTCAAAAAAAAATCCTACTCTTCTAGCATCCAATGTGCTGGATATATATGAATTTATGCAAAAGTGCAACATATGAATTTAGAGTTTCTATTTAATTACTACAAATTTAGCTTTGAGCAAATTTATTTCAGTTTCACATGTCATGGCCCATTAAATATTGCATACAATTATTACACAGAGGAGGTGGATTAAAGAGAAACTACCTGCTTTTACTCTTAACAACCAAGCATTAGTCTTTAAAAAAACCTGAAGGCTAATTATATGCCCTGTGCAAATCAACTATACACTTTTGTGTTGTTCTTAGAGTAATAAATAATCTATGTTTCATTTTCCCAAATCACCCTTTTAACCATATTTTAATGTGTTTTCAAAGTATGATATCACACCATGAAGCAATTGTTTTTTATTGCATTTTTAAGTGCTTACTGGCAAAGTGAGCTCTTTATTAGTTTGGTAATTTAGATCACATACTAAGCATTTCCAAAATGCCTCTGTATTGAATAACAAAGTTGTATTATTATTCTCATCATAACTTTAAATTCCATTTTTTTCTTCAAGTTAGCAAAGTTACATTTTCCTCATTGCTTATATTAGACCAATGGATCTTGCCTCCCCCCACTTCTCTCTCTTTCTCTTTCTCTCTCTCTCTCCCTTCTCCTTCTCTCTTTCTCTACCATCATCTTTTACCCCTACATCCATCCATATCTCCATCCATGCATCCATCCAAAGTCTGTCCAGACTTATAGTTCACAGTTGCATTTTTTTCCTGTGCTAATTATGTCTTTTCCAGTTTCTGTAAAACAGCTAGTTTATCAAGGAGTTGTGTTCTTGAATCTGTGTTTATTAGCTTTTAAATATCATAAAATGTAACCATTCCTATGGTTCTTCCAGATTACCTTGGTTTGCTAATGGAAATGGGAAGAGAATGTAATGCTTTGCTTTGTGAAATATCAGTTATGCACAGCCCTGAAGTTTGCACAGTCCTCTTAATTAGATTTTGTGCACAAATAGTACAAATGATAACCAACAATCTAATCTGGGATGTTGGGAATAACAAAGCCACGAACCCATAGTTGATCATGCTGAAGAGTCAGGAATTCATAATAAAGCTTCGTAGATTAGGGAAGGGGAAGTCTATAAAATTCTTGATCAACCCTAAATTTAGTGTTGGGCTGCTGGGGGTTCACAGGGGTTCGGGTAGACCCTTAACGAAGATTCTGCAGGGTTCACTGAACCCCCAAATCCAACTCCTGTCTGGCCCAGCCCAGCCCAGACATCCTTCCCAAAAGTCTCCACATGGCCCATTTTGGATGCAGGTCAGTGCAAGCCACACGTGGAGGCTCCAGGAATGGGCTTCCTGGAAGTTTGGAAAGGCTCTGGGGGCTGGGACGATCGTTTTTGCCCTCAAAGATGCTCAAAGAAAGCCTCTGGACCCTGAGGAGGGCAAAAAACTGGCCTCCAGAGAGCCTCCAGAGGCCTGGGAGGGGGAAAACACCCCTCCACCATGGTGCAGGAGGCCAGCCAGGAGTGGAATTTGGCAGTTCACCGAACCACGCAGAATCTTCCCTAAGGGTCTGCCTGAACCCCTGCGACCCATAGCTGCATATGGTTTCATTTAACAAGGTGTTAGAATGCTAAACAAATACACTGTATTTAATGTCCTTCTTCAAATTTTCTTCATTAATTTTTTAAATTTGCACCTATATTGGCTCTCGGAGTTAAAGACAGGATACTATACATATATTATCTCCAATTCTTATTCTGTAATAAAAATTCTGTGAACTAGATTAGAAAGTTAATAACCATCTTGAAAACATTGCCTTGGAATCTATTACGGAATATGAACTTGAATCATGATCTTTGCAACCTGAGAACTGTATTTCATCATACACTAATTAATAATCTGCAGCCTTTTCTCTTAAGAGTATTGTTTTTATCCAATTTTTATTCTGCTTGCAAATAAATGTGGCTCTTATGATCATCTTTAAACTCACAGTAAATCAACATTACTGTGAACAGACATGCTGCCTGCACCTCATCCTGAATATATCCAATACACAGAAATTTAACAAAGGACTGATATACTTCTTTTTGTAAATGCCAAATGTTGGTCAAAAGTGCAAAGTATCCACTCATGTTCATACAATGTTCAGCACCTAGCTTGACTGACAGAGAGAATAATCAGCCAAGAACTGCTGCTTGGAGCCTACATTCATTTAAATGTGGTTCATGAACCACATTCTTGAACAAGATTATTTGATAAAACACACACACAACCCTCAGGGTTAATTTATGTCATTTTGGTAATATTTCACAGTCAGTATTTTTAAATAAGAGACTCATGTTATTCTGTCTGAGAATAGTAACACACCTTTCTGACACATGCATTAAAAAAGCAAACCAATCATTTAAATGAAAAGAATATTAAGTTAGATAAATCTTTATTGTGTAGGAAAAGGCTACAGCAAACGTACTGATAATAAAGCTCATTTCTCAATTTCCTCTAGCATGATGAAATACATTCTTCAGAAAATATGTTCCAGGTAATTCTGTATACTGAAAGAGCAATTCTCGAAGACTTTGCAGTCTGTAATATATAATTATAAATAATATAATTGACTGCTTCATTCTTTTGATGTGATATGATTCCATCATGATGATAATAAAACTGAGATGTTAGGCAACATATACTTTTAAAATTTAATTCAAGACATACTTTTATAGTTCCTAGTTTCAGAGAAGAAATTCTTAACACCGGCAATTTTCAGTTTTACATATATTTTGCTGTTTTATTTATTATTTATTTTTACAGTATCTGTCTTATCTTTCTGCTCAGAAAAGACTCATAGAAGTTAACAATAATGTTTAAAAAACATATATATATGTATGTTAGGGAAATAATGAGGTATTTGGATTTTTTAAATGAAATGTGTGAAAATAAAAATAAAATAAACTCTTAACTTTTTGGCAAAATATACAGGCTGTGACTAAACTTGAAAGGTTCCAAGAAAAGTAGATTTTTCCTGGGCAATTAGAAGAAACTAAAGTAGCGCAAAATAAATCAAATGAAGAATAAAAATAAAACAATAGAATGATGCCAAGTTAATTTAAAAGCATTAAGCAACATTGTTAGCAATATTGGACAACTGAGAAGATTGAGATCAATTTTAGCACTGAAATGAGATCAGTCAACAATTTGAGAGGAATCCAGAAGTAAGACACTGAGAAAAGTGTCTTCAAAACCAGAATTTATTGACTAATATAATTATAATTGTGAGACATCCAGTCCCTTAGTTAGCTAGTTCCTAAATCATTTAAAGTGTAAAGATAAGAATGAATTGCATTAATTGAGTGCACTATTAAAATGATTATTGCTTACCTATTTAATTTTTTTTAACAAATTACATTTTGTACATTTTAACAAATGTAATTTAGCAAATTTTGAGAAGGTTCCATCTGTCTTATAGATGATCTGCTAAGAAATTTGGCACTGGTGGATTATATGTCAGTTGAAATTTCCAGTGAAGCAGTGGATATTTCCAGAATTTATATCTGAAAAATGACATTTCTTTTTTATCCACTTCTTGATAATTCTTAAAAGTTTTCTGGATAGGCTTTGATCTTTTTGATTGGGTCCGACAAAAGACAAAAATGAGCTATCTTTTAAAATAACATATGACATCTTACATTCTAACATTCTTTCACAGTTCTCAGATAGACAGAATATTATGAATTCAAATCCCTTAATGATCAGGTTTCTCTTTCCTGAGTAATAAGAAAAAGAACAATAATTGATATTAAAAACATTCTCTCTTTCCTCCAATCTTTCTTTTCTCAATTGCCCTTAATAAAGCTTGATCTTCTATGTCTCAAATTTCTTCTCAATAACTTGATGCCAATCCTGATGTCAACTGAAATTAAGGAAATTTATATCTTTTTCTTTGTTTTAATATTATTTATTTTGTTCTAAAGATGTCAACTTTGTTTAATGAAGGTAAATTGAAAGGAAACATATAAGACTTTCTTATAGACACATACATGCATTTTTGTAAAGCTATAAAATATGCCAGTCTAGCAACTTGAGGTTATACAAATATGATATAAAATAATGGATAGAGTTTAAATCAAAACACTGATCAAATATCTTGCTTTCAACTATATCATAAAATTATAAAAGTAATTATATAAAATTATAAAAGCAATTATATAAAATTATAAAAGCAAAGGCAACAGGATAATAACAACTGGCAATTTATGGAATACATCCTGAAGTCAGAGACCCTCAATAAAAATGCAAAAGGGAAAAACAGTAACAGGAATACATGAATAGATTCTCCATCACCTTACAATTTACTCATGCCTATTTGTTAATTCAATTTACTTTATTCAATATAGTAAGAGATCATAAATATTATATGCCTTCTCTAAAGGACTGTGACAATATCTTACTTTAAGATGTCAATGAAGATTCTCATTCATCCAGGGACTTATCTGGAGGTTGAGTCACACCAACTGGACTTTTATTTCTTCTTGGTTTAAAATGTTCCACTGCTTATGTAAATAACTTCTTCAGTCTGAGCAAGTTGGTCAGGAGGACCCTATAATATTTAGAAAACACTACATACCTGTGTTCTTCAAACCCAACAACACACTGAGACAGAACGTTGTCAACCCTATAGATAAGACACCAAAACATAAGAAGAAGAATGTTGTATGAAAGAGCCGTGGTGACACAGCAGTTAGAATGTAGTACTGCAGACTACCACTGCTACTACTACTCCAGACTATGACTGGCTTCCAGCAGTATGGCAGTTTGAATCTCACCAGGGTCAAGGTTGACTCAGCCTTCTATCCTTCCGAGGTCAGTAAAATGAAGACCCAGTTTGTTGGGGGCAATATGCTGAGTCTGTAAACCACTTAGAGAAGGCTGTAAAGCACTGTGAAGGGGTATATAAGTCTATGTGCTATTACTATTGCTATGTACAATCCAGTGAGTTGAGGAAAGTTCAAAGCTGAATATTGGAGAAACCAAGCTGCCTTGACAAAAGAGGATGGCCCAGCACAGGAGAAGCAATGCCACAGTACCAGACCCAGCATTTTCTTAATCTTCACTTAAAAGAAAGTGAAGGACCATAATGTTCACATTTTAAAGAGGGAAGATAGATGATTTGAAAGAGAAACGCAACCAGTCCCCCATTTTTTTAAAAAATGCTGCTCTTTTATTAATCCCCAGGAAGATTAAAACCATTTCAGAGGTTCACTAGGGTTGCCACACTTAACAACTGACCTATGGTGAAGGATTTGGAGCTGGAACATTTACATCCCAATGGTTGTCTACCTACTTACCTGACAGGTCTATCCCAATGATGTGAGAAATGAAACCTCCCTGGAGGACATGTATGGGCTCCCCTTAGCCAAATTGCTTAGACTAAAGAAGCTGCTTGGATTAGCAGTGAAAATGTATCAAATCAACAAGAAAAGAAGTCCAATTGCCATGATTCAGCTTCCAGACACCTTCATTCAAGCTTCTCTTTGAGGAAAAGCTATTATCTTATGCAAATGAACCAAAGAGCTAAATTTGGTTATTAAAAAAAATCTGAAGATGTTTTCCTCCTAAAGTATGAAGGACATTGATGAAAACAAGCATAGAACAATCCTTCCATTCGCCACCATTCACTCAGGATTGATTAAGCCTCTTGGATGAGAAGCAAAACACTTTCAAGGAAAAACAAGGAAAATCCAGTTGCCTTTTGAAAAAGCATCTTTGGGACAAGCGTAAAACTAGTGGTCAGATTGTCAGAAGAAGATAGTGGTCTAGGTTGTAAATAACACTATCCATCATGTGTTTTCTGTATTTGTGTCTTTATATAATGTGTGAACCAACTCATTATTGATTAATACTGTGTATAAAATAGGCCACAATGGCTTTTTCAATATACTGTGATTTAAAAAATCTTGTTCTTATTTTGAGTGCATGAAGTGACAGATTTATAGTTAATTTATTTGGAAGTAGTTGGATGGATTGCTCTAGTACCACAAGCCTGTTTGTCTTTCAGCAAATTGGATTGAATTCTTATAAATATTAATTCTGATTTTTTTTTAATGAGATCAAATTCATTCAGCAACTGAATCAGTCATTGGGTAAGCAAAAAAATGCAAAATACGATAGAACACCAAGCAAATGTGAAAAGCAGACCAAAAAACATTAATAGCATAATGCACTAACACAATTATTTTTTTTTCTAAAAACCAAATATTTAATATTGGAATTGCAACAACTACAATATGCTGTTGAGATCTTTTTTTTTTAAAGATAAATAAATAAAACATAACTCACAGTTTAGAGCTTAATATTGACCTGTGCATGAAACATAATAATATGAATTTGATTCTTATCTGAATCTGATAGAAATAATTCTCCATCAACATATCATGTAAACTAGTATGATTATAAGAAAAACAAGCTGATACTGGATCAAATTAACTGGGAACCAGCTATAGCTTCTGAAAAACTTTAAAAAATAATGTAAGGAAACTATCTACTTCTGCCTTCCAAGAACTTCAATTTAAAGCATCTCAATAGGTAGCTTTCCATTCTTTTAACTTCTTTTCAAACAAAGGGGAGTGAGCTACCTTCCTTGGTTCATTGTTGAATTTTTATTGTTAAAATTTCATTCTTAACTTTCAGCAGTAATATATTGTCTGCTAAGAAAAACCATTTGTTCATGTCTTGTGATATTAGTCAAGAGATGATAAATAATGTTCTATTTCAGTGTAATAGTTGCTTCATATTTTCACTCAGTCTTCCCTTCTTAATGTTTTTTGGCTTTCTAAGTTCTTACAGGAATTCCATTTTTGTTGCACTTCTACTACAAAGGCAAATTGGGAAAAATACCCTTTGTTTTTTCATGGATGTTTGGGTCAATATCTCATAATATATTAAAACTAGCAACATTAATTGCATTCTGTTGGGCTGCCATAAGGTCCACAAGTGTACACTGATCAGGACACAAAGGGCAGGTATACATATATGTTGTCATCTGCATATCACCACAATTGCAAAGGGCAGAAGCCACAGGATAGCCCCATTTGTTCAGAGTGCCTCTGGATATTGTTGCACCTGTGTGCAGTTTATTCAACAATTTCCTGGATTTCACTAGACCCAGGTGTTTACAGAAGGGCTGAAGTTCAATTACTTATTAGTATATTTCTTTTGGGATATATCTTCCAAAAGATCACAAAGATCAAAAAAGATGGGAGGAAATCTAATTCATTCATTCATTCAGGAATGGTGAAAAACAGTAAATTGTTATCAACAGCCACACAACTCACTAATGTTTTATATGTGATTTATACAGAAATAATGATTATTTCATATTAAAAATGGATTAATTGAGTGGTCAAATGGGTATTTTTATAACTGAGATATTTTCCTTGCTACAAGGTTCACATATTCCATCATCACATGGCATGGAGCTAATCAGTAAAAATAAAATACTTCTGAATTGATAAAACTTGACAACCTGCAAATAAGGAACTAGTTTCTTCTTTGAAATATGCAGGAATAAAATAAACCATGCATGAACACATAAAATACAATCATAATTAATAGTATACTACAGTAGGAGACATTTTGACTGATGCAAGCCATTTCCTCTTTCAACATGAAATACTGTACCTAGGAATCAATTGTTTTACTTCTACAATCAAAGGTTATGAGCTGAGTGAACAAATTTTCACATGAAAGGGCCATTAGTAAAATCTCATTAAGCTTTAAAAATGGTTACGCGAAAAGAAATTTCCCCACAACTCTACTGGTTCATAAAAACTAATGATGGTAGAAGAGGAAAGGTCACTAAACATTAGCTTTCAACTGTACTTAACTGCGCTGAACTAGGTGGCAACATCTCAAAAAGCTAAATTCACTTGGTGGAGTAATTCAAGAACAGAACACATTTCTTAGAGAGGCACTGTCCTTTCCCTCACCAAAGGTGAAATTAGATAACAATTTCTTGTAATGTTCTACCACTAGATGTCCTATACTAAGCAATGAATTAAACCAGATGACCCCTCTACTCCTTATTCTGTAAATGTTCCACATGTGGTGAGAAAATAAAAAGGGTCAATTATGAGTGACCATATAAAAAGAACCATGAAGTCAAGACAGAGTCCAAGCAAGTTCCAGGACTATAGATACAACAGCAGAGCCTGAGATTGTAGAAAGTTAAGAAGTGTGACAGAAACGTGTAGGAAATGATACCTAGGCTACAGGGCTGAACCATTTAGTTTAAGTCCAGAAGAAAGAGATAACATTCAGAAGCGACTCAGGAAGAAGCCTTTCAATAAAGAGGACTGTACAATTTAATATATCCAATCTGAATAAATGTAGCTTTAAACTTCTACGGAATTGATTTCCAGGTTTGGTCTATATATTGTGGCTGGCAGAAGCATATTATCAAACTTGATTCTTACTCTAATTGATCAGAAATTCAAAACAACAGAATATTCAGACTAGTCAAGTATCTAGAGAAAATTCCTTTTTATAAGTAGGCTCTGGTAGGGACACCTATTGCAGATCATGTCACCAAATAATTTTGGCTGGAGGAATCCAGGAGAAGAGCCTTCTCTGCTGTGGCTCCTGCCCACTGGAATATTGTACCTACTGAGGTGAGATGGCTCCCACCCTCCTGACTTTTCATAAGAGCCTTAAGGAATTCCAGATGGCTTGGAGGCCCAATAGGGGGGATCTTCATTCTGGAGGCAATTGACATTAAAACTTAAACCCACTTCCCCCACTGTGTGACCAGCTCCCTCCTTTGCCATCCTAAGTTAATGATTTTATCTGTAATGCTTTTTATAATTAATGATTTTAATAGTTTTTTAAATGTTATGATATAAGCCACCTAGAGTCATTGGATAAGAGATGGGCAGCAAACAGCAATAGCAATAGCACTTAGACTTACAGTATATACAACTTCACAATGCTTACAGCCCTGTCTAAGCGGTTTAGCATCGGCATATTGCCCCCAACCATCTGGGTCTTCATTTTACCAACCTTGGAAGGATGGAAGGCTGAATCAACCTTGATCCAGTCAGAATTGAACTGCCAAACTGCTGGCAGTCAGTAGTCAGCAGAATAATTAGCCTGCAATACTGCATTCTAACCTCTGTGCCACCATGGCTCTTTATGATAATCCCGCATTGGGGCCTCAGGCTAGTTGTCAGAGCCAAGTCTTTAGGTCCTTTCAGAAGACCAAAAAGGTGGGTTCAAATCTCACCTCAGGAGGCGCAATGGCAGAAAAGGAGCCAAGGGAGAACAATTTCTCCTCCTGGAGTCCTTCACCCCATCTGGAATTCCTCTGCAGCATGCCTTTTCTATTGGTACCAATCCCAGTTCTTCTGAAAGTTATGAGTCTGACTTATTATCATTCAAATGATCAGAGATAGTTGTTATAATAACAGTTACCAGTATTAGAAATTCTGAAGCTTCAGGATCTAAGCAGTTATTTACATCTATGAGCCTACCTATAACCATTTACATAAGAATAATGTTGTTCTATGTATAGAAATTTATGCAGAAACACCAAGAATGAAAATAAAACCATATGCAGGATTTTTAAGAAGCATTTCCAATGAATACATTTCAGTAATGGTTTATGTAAACTCAGGTCATCCTCAATAATAGTGACAAGAAAATTGCAAAAAAATAATATGAACATCTGTTCTATGCTGATGGAGTATTGAATGCTACTACAGGTTACAGGAACAAGATTGCTAGATTTGTCATTATTTCTACTACCCTAGGTTGTTTGTTTTTTAAAAAAAATCTCTTTTAGCTGCTCATTATCAGGTCATATGTATTCTTTGGTTTTATTCCATATTCTTTACCCAGATGTTTAATATCCACAGGGAAAAACTGACATCTGCCTTTCCTTTTAAGTAAACATATTTTTACATGAAGCATACATAGAAATTAGAATGTTTAATAAATATGCCTTTCTAAATATTAAGACAGTATGAAAATAGTTTTCTGCTTTAAAAACAAATGCCACAGATATGTTGAAATCAGTGCCATGTACAGCTGCATTCTAGAAGCTTACAAGTAATCTGTTGAAAAAGTATTTTGAGTAAATGTTTTACTATACTGCACACCCCTTCTAATTGGGGAGAAGTAAAGAACAATATGTTGGCTTGTAAGGTATTCTCCAGATCAATTATCCTGATTTGTATGCAACAATGTGACAATGGGGTAAAATTTGGACTGCTGTGCTTGTGGCATATGGAAAATTGTGCTTTAACACATTTAGCAAGAGCAGGAAACATTGCGATTGACATAATAATTACAAAGTCTGGTAACTTAGTATACACATCCTCTATATTTTTTTACATTCACTATATTTTCTCTGTAAGAGTGGTGGTGGCACAGTGGTTAGAATGCAGTATTGCAAGCTAATTCTGTTGACTGCCAGGAGTTCAATTCTGACTGATTCAAGATTGACTCAGCCTTCTATCCTTCTGAGGTTGGTAAAATGAGGAGCCAGATTGTTGGGGGAAATATGGTGACTCCGTAAAGTGCTTAGAGAGGGTTGTAAAGCACAATAAAGTTGTATATAAGTCTAAGTACTATTGCTGTTACTAAAAACATTGAAAAATCATGAGGCCGTATCTTTTGACTCAACCGGTGATAACCACAGGATGAAGAAGATAGTGATTTGGAATGTGAGAAATGTAAAGGGGGAAGACTATGAACTAGTATTGAACGAAACTGAACTGGATGAAACAGAACAGAATTGAAATGAAATGAAGGAAGTCAGTTTTCTTTTTGTGAAAAAGACAA
This sequence comes from Oxyrhabdium leporinum, assembly GCA_032468155.1. Classification (NCBI taxonomy): domain Eukaryota; kingdom Metazoa; phylum Chordata; class Lepidosauria; order Squamata; family Cyclocoridae; genus Oxyrhabdium; species Oxyrhabdium leporinum. The sequence continues at coordinate 37,786 of JANHFL010000057.1, forward strand.
AATGGAAGAATGAAATAGCTCTGACTGGTGAATGATGACTTAAAGGAAGAAAGTGAAATCTCAAGAAAGTCCAGTTGCCTCTTGAAAAAGCACCTTTGAGACAACTATGACCTGGATGACCAAGAATCTCCATAGACAAGAAAGTGAGGGCAGGAGTGGGCTTCAAAAATTTCAACAATGGGTTCACTGCCTGGTTGCTGGGTGGACATGGCCATGGTGGGCGTTGCCTAGTCTGGCCTTTCATCAAGCCTCCAGCAGAGCAAAAACGGCCTCCCCGGCCTCCAGAGGCTCTCTGGAGGCTGCAAACGAGCCATTTCCAACATTCCTGCACTTCCAGGAGGCCTGTTTTTCATCTTCCTCAGGTTCGGGAGGCTTTCCTCAAGCCTCTGGGAGGGTAAAAACAGCCTCCCTGGGCTATGGAGGCTCTCTGGAGGCTGTCTGGAGGCTGGAAACGAGCCCGTTTCCAACATTCCCAAACTTCCAAGAGGCCAGTTTTTCGCCCTCCCCGACTCCTCCGTGAGTGCCCTGCACTTACCTGCATCCAAAATGGACCATGTGGAGACTCCTGGGAGGGAAGCGGTGGGGTGGGTGGAGCCAGCCAGGAGTGGGATTTGGGGGTTTGGTGAATCCCGCAGAATCTTCACTAAGGGTCCGCCTGAACCCCTGCGAACCCCGAGCATCCCACCTCTGAGTGGAATACATTGTATTTATAGAATGAGAGGGATAACATTTATAGAAATAGCAAATGTCAGCCTGGAAGCCATGAATTTGAGGCCTCTGCAGGCTGCCACATAATTACATATGAGGAAGTACTTTCTCATGCAGTTAGAAGTGTTTTAGTCAAAATATTATTCTTTCTAAGAATGTCAAGGCCAATCTGTGCAGCACCTGGAAGAAGAGTGCCGAGACAGAAGATGGCATGTTGGGTAACCCTTATGATTGGGGAATGTGATTTATGATGGGCAATAGAAGGTGGTTCTGTAATTCTCTTTTGGGTGGGGAAAAACCTGGGCCTTCAAATTCAGGTTTTTCCCAGATTTGCCAACATGGTTTCTTTAATAAACTCTTACTTGGGTTAATCCTTATCTGAGTGATGAGTGAGTTATTGGAACTTAGATGGAACGCTGACAGCAGTAGCATTTAGACTTCTGGTATGTACTGCTTCACAGTGCTTTACAGCCCACTCTAAGCAGTTTACAGAGTCAGAATATTGCTCCCAATAATCTGGGGCCTCATTTTATCGACCTCAGAAGGGTGGAAGACTGAATCAACCTTGAGCCGGTGAGACTTGAACTGCTGAACTGCTAGCAATCAGCAATCAGAAGAATTAGCCTGCAAAATTAACCACTGTGCCACCACAGCTCTTATTTATGCCCAAATGTATGAATTGTTGCCATCTAGATTGTTTTGAATATGTAAGAAATTAGGAATTCATAGATTAGTGAGATGTTCAGTTCAGTGGATGGTGATGAACCAGAGAAAAAATTGAAGGTAAACTGCAATGTTCTGAATGAATGCAATGCAAGGGAAATAATCATTTAGTTAGGTGACATGCATGTATAGGTAGTAATGAAATAAGACAGTACAAGGCAAGTGACTGGACCATTAAGAAACTCAAGAAGAAACAAGAATGCTGATTTGATGAGCAACTGCTTGGGAAAAAAGGTCTCTTTTTCTTATACACAGTTTAAGTCTAAGTCTATTAATGTTTACAAATGGAAATGGAATAAACAGGAAAACATTAATGATGTTATTATTTGAAATTATATATATATATATATGTGTATATGTATATGTGTATGTGTATGTGTATGTGTGTGTGTGTATATATATATATAATGAAATTAATAAAGGATACAAGATTGATAAGAATTTTTGATCATGGAATAGGCCATTATTTGATAGTATGAAGTTTGCTCTTAGGAAAAAAATAGAGATGAAATATTAAGAAAGAAATGAAAAAAGAACAGGAGTATAAATAGACTGATTCCACAAAGAGAAAGTTTAAGTCCTGTCTGGAAAAAGTATTAGAAGATAGATTTATCTCCAAATAGAAAATAACAAAAGAAAAAATGACATGAGAACGAAGGATGTGGAAATTACTTGGAATAGAATGAAAAGAATTATGACATCAAATGCTACAGAAGTGTACACCGAAACTCTAGTCTGATGTATGAGAAAGGATGTTTAGTGGAATGACAAAACGAGACAAGATTCAGATGAGATTGGAGGCAAATAAAAGAATTCTTTATAAATGAAAATGAGAGAAAAATATTGCAAAATGGGCACATGTAGTATATGGCTGACTGAAAGGAGTGAAATTTTGGAATATTTGCTAAAAGAAATGAAAACAACTGCATACGAGCATCTTACTGACCACTTTATTATTTGGAAGTGAAAGGTGAATACATCAGAAACAGTGTTTCCTAATGACAGCCATTTTAAAATGTGTGGACTTCAATCATCAGAATTCCCCAGTCAGCACCCCATTTACTATAGTGGGAAAACAGAAAAAGAATCCTACACCAGATGGGTTGTCCCTGAGGTCAGATATTAGAGTTCTCAGACATCTATTGACAAGTGGGCAACAGGACTCAGGAGCTCTGGTTTTCCACCCCTGTAGAATTACTGAAGAAACAACTACAGACAAAACAAAGGTACACTCTGTTGAAAAAAAAATCATGCCATTATCGCATGCTATTATAAATCAGAAAAGCTGCACTGTGACTAAATTTTCATATGCGACTTGCAAAAAGCCACGTAACTTGGATCCATACACATACTATGCTAATACATCACAACATTCTAAGTTCTTGAAAAGGACTCAATAAATATGAATGCCAATACCTGTGAAGGAATTGGTAACTATGGTTTCACATTGTTGTGTACTGCAGGGATTCCCAATCCCCTGTTCGTGGGCCAGCACTGGCCCATGGTATGCCAGCAACTGGGCCATGCAAACACCCATCCATGGGATGCAGGCAGCACGTGAAGTCATGTACCCTCCTCCGGTCTGTGGAAAAACTTCTCTCCACAGAAGCAGTCCCAAAAATGTTGGGGGCCTCTAGTGCACTGTATATATTTGCTATTAATTATCAAAAATGAAATATTTCTATGATAAGCATGCTGGTGAAATTCAGAACCTTAATAAATGAAGGCAGCAACACTGGAGAACAGTGGAATATATGCATATGCAATAATCTGCATATACTCGACTAAGAATGAAAAACCTTGGTGAGCATGACTTCTTACTGGATTTGTACGTGGTTTTGTATGTCTTGCTCTGTCCTCAATAAATAGCTGGTTCTTTTTTCATAACTGCTATCTGGAGGAGTAGAAATAATTCCTCTCTGTGCACCAAGTGCTTTTGTGGGCAGTTTATTATTTCTGACAGGTTAGTCAGCATACTGGAACTGATACATCCCTCAACTCTCCGCAGGAGTCAGCGGAATATTATTTTTATGTTTTAAAATCCTTTCAGTGGTGGTCCTTTGCCATTCCTGCTGTGCTCCTTGCCTTGCATTTATTCTCCTCTGGAATCATTGGCATAATAAGCATCACTAAGGAAGTCCAACAGCTCAGCAGGTGGGATATACCTCAGCAATCCGTAGAGTAGTTGGGAGCAAGCAAAGCAGAACAGTGATAAAAAGGGAGCCATAGCCCTTTCATGATTTCTATATACTGCAGTTGTTTTACTGCATTACTATCTTGATGGATTACCCTGGGCCTCTTCTCCTTTGTACCTTCCTACCCTAACTCTCTTTTAATATAAATTGATTGCTGTTGTGTCTGCAGTAAGATAAAAACAATCATTTGCTTTTGTACATTAGCCAGTGGAAAAGTGATGACTCCTTGATATAAAGGGACATAGGATCATTAATCCTTTAATCTTTGGCTGATGCAGAGAGAGAGAGAATCTAGTTCCTTTAAGAAAAGCTAATTATCGCCTTCCCCACATGCCCAGTTCCATGCCACGAAGAGGAATTTCTTGACAGGCACTGGCAGACTATAAGCAAGGGCATCCAAGGGGTAAAATTAAGATGGCAGCCACAACTGCATTATGGAAACTGCCTCCCCATTTATAAAAGAGACAGAACTTCAAAACTTCAAGAGTCTGCTTATCGCAGATGGGCTTATATGTAAGTATATAGGCAATATAGGGGTACTTTTAAAATGTGTTACCATATATACGTACATGTAGATAAGTCTGCCCATGAAAATAAGCCAAGCCAAATTTTGTGGGTGTATTTTGACACCTAACATTCTTGGCATATAGTTGAGTATATACCATAAATGAGTTTTACATATGTACAATTTTGCCTCCTAAAATGATTTAAATGTCCTAGATTTAAAGAAATAATATTTAAGCTTCAAAAGGGACTCCTATAAGGAAATTAAGCTCATTTTTACTTTAAAATTCCTTTTTGTGGGTAAGCCGTTTCCCAATATTCTATGTCAACCTGGTAGCTGGCCTGGATGAAGCCATTGTGGAGCTTCAGTTCTGCCACACTGGAGCTGAGGGATAGGAAGGGGGGTTGGACATAGTTGGGGCTGTTAGTCAAAACAAAATACTTTCTCTTGGGAACCAAGGATGTCTCACACCTGGCCGGAGGAGGGAGGAGTGATGTCACCCAACCAGCGGATGCTGCCTTGATTGGGTTATGTGACTGATTGTTTGGAATTGGATGGCGGGGGGGAAGCTTTCACTTTTAATTAGGTGAAAACCTTGGGAGCCTTCAGAGTCAGTTTTCACTAAATACATGCCAATATGATATTTCCAAAAAAACTATTATTTGAGGAATCTACCTGCCTTGGAGTTTTGCTAGCTATGGATCTATTACTTGGAACCCTGACACTCTAGTCAACTCCAGTCTGGCAGAATAGTAGCTGCTATAGACCAACACATTGGGAAGTAATTAGCTTTTGAACTCTTCATTTTGCTGAAGCAAGGTCAATAAATCCCTTGATGCTTCATACAACATTTGCCATTTAACAAATAAGAATGATGTTTTTGATGTTCTACATTTAGAAGCAACTTTTCAGATCTAAGATTTTTAAGGACCAGCAAACAATCATCGCTACATACTGATGAAAAAACATGTATGTTATCAGTCAACTCTCTGATGTTATCCTTCTGCTTGATTTACTTGGTAGAATGATTGTCCATTATTAGCCCTTGTATTTTATTATGGTTTGTCAGCCAGATATTCAGACTGTATTTGGCATTTTTGTTCACCTATCAAGTCTTTCCGAAGGATCTGGGATACGCAGATGTGATTGTGTTAACAGTATTGTCTCAGGATGCAAGCTGTTCTAAGTAAAGCTGCCTTTTGCAACTGACTGACGGTGGTTTTGCCAGTGCCAATGACATTCAAGTGGTGCTTCAGATGTTTTGGGAATGCAACTAAGGCACCTCTTGGTATTATCTTTGCTTTCTTTTGCTAGTCATTCTACCTCTGTTTGCAGATCCTTGCATTTATTATTTATTATTATTTTAGCAAAACATGTTACTTAAATCAAATCAGAAAATGTTTACTGCTGTAGGTGGATTAAAATCTTTAATAAGATGCACAAATTTGTAACTGGCAATCTTCTTAGGTCTGGCAAACAGGTATTCTTAGGTCTGGCAAACAGTGTTTTGAGGAACCGGGGGATTTCAAAACAGAACAAAAAAATAGCTGGATTGCTATGAGAAACAGCTAAACGTATTCTCTTTCTCCTTCCCCTCTTTTCAGCAGAAGCACCATTGACCATATCTCCCATTACTGTATGTTGATCAATATTATTCTACCAGATGTCACTCAGTTCATCTCATTTTCCCTGCTCTGAAACCATTTTTAATTCCTCCTTGTCATGAAGACATGGAATAATAAGAATAAAAGTATTGGGAACTTCATATCAATTACTGTATTTTAATTTTCTCTTTCATCATCAGTATCATTTCTGTATGATAAATAGCCTTAGATATTGGTATACACATCATCCCCACAAGGGGTATGAGCTCATTGAGATTAGAAACACTATATTATAATCATATTCTCAGATTTTTGACATCTTAATTCTACTCACCCCCCTGCCCATCCTATGGTCTGAGTTATATCCCAATTAGTTAATCCCTCATGGCATTTTTTTTCAATTCTCTCCATTTCTCTCTAGTATTTGCAGCACCTTCCAACTTTACATAATCTGTTAATTAAATTAATTAATGTTCTCTTTACTTCCATCCTCTAGATCATTAATGAAGATATTAAATTTATTTATTTATTTTATTTATTTTTACATTTATATACCGCCCCATTCCGAAGACTCGGGGCGGTTTACAGCTTA
>JANHFL010000057.1:83117-94156 GCA_032468155.1 Oxyrhabdium leporinum
TGATTCATTTCCATGTCTCAATGTGTATCTTTCCTCCATTTCTTTTCTTAAATGTTATACAGTATTGTATAGATTTTATTGCAGAAAGAAAACGTATAATGAAGGAATCTTACTTTGTAGATTCTTGAGGCAATGGAATGGTGTACTACCTTTTATTGCATTGACGTGATCCAATGTGATACACGCTTCCCATCTAATTTCATTTTTCTCTTTCTCTCCATTTTGATGCAGTATTCATCAACATAAAATGTATCACTTATTGGAAAGATTACTCTGAACAGAGCTGCCTTTTTAATGTATTAATGAGTTTCCTTGGGGTTTGCATGTTCTAACTTATAACCTCGTCAAATTTGCCACATAGCAATTCTTGCAAATAATGTAATAATTTTGTTGCAGAAGATGATTTTTTTTGTTTTATTTTTCTTGGGAAAACAAGAAACCTGGGAACTCAGATTTTGAATGTAGAGTTCATACAAAATGAAGGATTTAGTGTCATCGCTAGAAAAGGATGATCTACTTTTGATGAATGAAAATATTGACTTGCAATCAGTGTAGTCTAGCAAGATGGTTGTCAGACCCACAAGATAGACCAAACCTCAAAATCAAATCCACAGAGAGACTAGTAATATAGTTTATTGGTAAGCTATAGGAACATAAATTTTCTAATCTATTTTTGACATTTTTTTAATACCCCAATGATTCAAAGAAGGGCCATCTTCTTAATATCACTATTCCCATAATTTTAGGACCGTTGTTGTCCTTTTTGCTTACATAAAATGATTTCTTAGTATTTGCTTCTCTGCTTTTTTTTACAGTGGTATTACAATGAACATCTTCTAAAGAGGTTTCTTCTTTTATCTATCTAATTTTATCAATTTATGTTATCTATGCTGCATGGTTATTTCATTTGAAGTTGATACAGGCGGCCACTGAAGGCCTGAAGGCGTTGTGATGACCCAGGACTGGGACAGAAACAACACAGCCAAAAAGAAGACTTAATTACCCTTTATTGTTCCAACTTTTCCCCCAAAGTCCCACCATTCAGGTCCAGGACACGCACCTTCAAAAGTTCCTGACCAGAGGTGGAATGCTGCCAGTTCAGACCAGTTTAGGTGAACCGGTAGCTTCGGTTTGAACCAGTTCGGTGAACCAATATCTCTGATGATCAGCTGGGCCTGCCCACCTGCCCCTGCACTATCCTGTCTTTTATTTCCTGCTTGTTAACTACAGCTGATCCCCCCCCCACTGCTCTACTTATCATTGTTGACTTTGAAGGTAAGCAGCTGTGCTTCTAAATGCTTCATTTTTCAGCAAAGCGTGCGCTCACTGAAATGGTTGGTCAACTGGCAGCATTCCACCACTGTCCCTGACTGCTATTAGTGCAGAGGAGCAGCACAGTTCTGAGAGTTTGGTTTCAGAGAGTCCTTGTCACAGGAAGAGTTCCCTAGGACTGCAGCACCACCCGAAGTATAACTGTGTCACTGCAACCTCGCTCATAGCCAGGCCAGTACGGCAAACAAGAAAAAACACAGCAAATTATCCAGATGTTGGTAATAGCACGTGAGGCTGGAAAAAGCAATACTCGTTTCCCGACAAACACCCCTCTCAACTGCATCTCTTTAAATCTCACTCCTCAGATGAGCCTTGTGAAGAGGGGCAGGGCACCCTCCTCCTTTCCATTCTCCTTTCCGTTCTTCATGCCCGGGGATCAGGGATAGGTAATTGCTCATCGCCAGAGTTCTGTCGCTCCTCTGCTCCACTGCCTGTCCGGTCTTTCCCCCTTGCCTAGTCCTTTTGCACTCCCTGTCCCTTGCTGGAAACCCTTCCGTGGCCTGAGGGATCCAGGACTGCCTCATCCTGCTTTTCCAGTCATTCCTCCATTGGCCCTAGCTCTGTCTCATCCTCCCTCTCGGACTCAGGCTCCGACAGGGCCATGACAGGCGTGCTTCATATTTTAGCCCTTATTAAAAAAAATTGAGTCAGAGCTCCTAGTACATGAAGATAGAAGATGAGGAATAGTAATATCAATAACTCACTCCCACCTCCCCCACATAGTGATAAAATTTGCCTTTGAATAGCACATACAATAAGCTCTGTTTGTGACCGTTAACTGTTAACTGTTTACAGCTATTAATAAAGCTGATGAGCTCATATGCTCCCAGTAACATTATACATGAAAGCAGAGGTTGGTGCGGACTTTATAAAAAGGTGCAAGAACCTTCTTGGTCAATTAAAGGCTACCTCTGATGCTCATAAATCTACTGGATTTGAGTTCCAAAGAGCCAGTAGCTCCAGCAATGCATGTTTTTCCAACCACAAAGTATCATGCTTCTGATTGAGGGCAATAAATATAATACAGGCAAATGGCATAATATAAGAGCCGCTATCCATTACTTATCTAGATGCTACACTGTCCAGTATATTAGTGTGATTTAATGGATTTTGAATGGCTTCCTTCACCTACTAGATATATAAATATGATCCCTAACATTAAGCACTCAATTCTTCCTATTATGCTTGCAAGAATGGAAATTTTTCTCTGTAAGGTTCGAACTGTCCCCATGTGAGCTTTTAAAGAAACCCAGTATTTTCTCATTAATAGAGCCTGGAGAAAGATCTTCACAAGTAGACAATCAGGAAAAACTATTTCTCAGCTTCATAGGTTACTAGTTACTGACTCCCAGTAACTAATAAATTATGGAAGCCAGGTCAGTTCATGGGCAGTTTTAACTAAATGTCTCCTGGAGCAGCAGGAAGACAGTCTTTCATTCTCTCTTGCTTCAGAAAATGAAATCATGTGCAGACTAAATGAAGTTCAGGGGTGCTTTATATCTGATATAACTTCTGCAGGACCCACTTGACATGTTCAAACTTGTCATTCCGAAAGTCTCTTATGAAGTAGTTAATGAGCAATTTCCAAAAGTGATTAGGAGGTGAAGTTTGTGAAACTTAAGAGACCTTTGTGAGTTCAAGATTGTGAGTAAAATAGCTAATCCCATGGACTCCTGACAGTCAAACTTGCATAAAACTGCTGGCCAGATGTCCAAACTGCATGTGATTTATCTTCCACTTTCTCCTCATCTGGAGAGGTCTACTTACCTAGTTTCTTGGCTTTTGTCTTGGTTGTTGACTTTGCTTTAGCTGAGCTGTGTTCAGTTCACCATGCCACCCCTTATAAGCCCTAATTCTGAATCAGGCAAAGACCTTTTAACTTTTAATATAGTTCTCTCTGATTCTCCTAGGAATAATACATCATTGTGCCAGCCAGCCACAAACAACATCCAGAATCTCTTGCTGGAATCTCAACAAAATTTCTGAATTTCTCTGACATGACCCAAGATGAGTTGTTTATATCTAGTCCCTTCATATCTATTTCATTCCAGTTGTTCCTCAGTTCATTAATTATTTGTCTCTCAACCATCAAGAATCCAATCCTTATTTCTCTTTTGCTATTTTGGGTAGACCTTTAGCCTATGACCTGATAACAACAACAACAACAACAACAACAATAATAATAATAACAACATTATTATTAGCCTAATGAACCCATTTTTACAGGAAATCAAGAAATCTGGGAAGTGAATTTTCTGCTATTACTATTAGTAATACTTTAGACACTTCCAATAGCTCCCCTAATCTGAGAATAATTGGTTTGACTTCAGCCATCCCTGGAAAAATGTCTTGTCTATCACCCTTGCATAAATATTGCTGGTTGTGGAGTAAGGAAAGAATTTTTGCCTTTTTGCTTTTTATTGCCCCGACATTTTCACATTGAGAGCTATAAATGTCTGTCACTTAGGCAGTGCCTGGAATGAAATGTGGGAGACATTACACAGGACTGAGTATCCTTGTTTCAGTTAGCTTTAAAATCAAGATTGTTTGAGTCCCTTGACTTATTAAGAAGCCTTGTTTTGGGCACTCTATCCTAAGACATTCTTCGGGGCCCAGTACATACAAAATGGATGACTCAGTGTGACTTGTAATCTAAAAAGTAAAGTCTCCCTTGAGTTGTGTTTAACTCTTTGTAATTATATGGGCACTGGTCTGTCCTCACTACACATTGGTCTGTGTGCAGCTTGACATGCAGCTAAACTCACCTATCCTCCAATAAAACAGACTGTGCATAGATCTGAATGTTTTATTGAAAGAACAGGATATGGTGAAACTGGGGAAACTAGGAATACGTACAATGAGAACCAAATACAAGATAGGCAGTATTGTGTTATTTCTGAACATAACAATTAATAAATACAAGCAATTTAAATCTCACCAGTGATGCTCTGTGTGTGTGATGTGGGTTTGTCCTTGGAGGAACATGTGCCAAGGACTTTGTGCTTCTGCCTTCTCCAAATGCTAAAGAAAATGGGGTCTGACTTCCCAATGTGCACTTATTTGAGAGTGCAGGCTGATGGGTAAAGGGATTCAGTCAGCTTCAAACAATGTAATTGGTATTTGTCCCTCCGGCCACTAGATAGGGTAGAGAGCAACAGTATATGAAAGTTATATGCTGGGGCGTGATAGGCACATCCATGCTATTTTCTTGGTAACTTGGCTGTCTTCTTTCTGGCCAATTCCATGCTTTTGATTCCCTGGTCTACCTGCAGTCCTGGAATTTTAGATCAGTTTCCCATCCAAGCATTAAATACCCACCCAAATCTTGCTTAACTTTTTAAAGACCAGTTAACCTCCTGTGATCTTACAGTCCAATGCATTAACATTTATTCTTAAGTCTTCACCTTACAACTGTTCACAGCAGAACTATGGATTCTTCCTGAATCAAACACTGTCTATAGTCAAATCAAGTGTTTATAAGAAAACTGATTAAACAAGATTTCTGTCAACTCTAGTTACTAGCTTTCTATTTCAACAACAGTTAGCAGATGTTTGAGTGAAGCTAAAGAAAAAAACGATGTAGGAAATAGTTTATGCCGAGCATCTGTATATATATTTAAAAAAAAATAAAGGTTCCACAGTGACAGGTTGAAAGAATAGTTTCTTTAACCTACAAAAATGAACATATGATACAATAGTAGTCTAAAAATATAATGGGATAACAAACAGACAGCATAACTATGTTATCTGAACCTTCAAAGATAGAGCTCAAATTAATGAATTCAATGACCAGAAAGAAAATTAACCAAACATGAAAGACCTAGGCTGAATCAGAAGGAGGAGGATTCTTTTACAGAAGGTTTGAAGCAGAACCTCCCCAACAATGATGCCCATCAATGAAAGTTCTGCATCAGCACAAATTGGATTAGATTAAATTTGACCATCTGCCCAGTTCTGTATCTATAGAATTTAACTGGTTGTTGGGATAATTATAATTGCCATCTTGAATGCACAAGTAATCAATTTCATCAGACAGCATAGGAAACCAAGACAAATAATAATCAGTGCTGATTCAGCACCCAGGATAGATTCCAATTTTTCATCTACCTTCTCAGAACTGAGTCACATATTAGTTCGAACAAAGAAGGTAAAATGGACTTAAATCAAGTTGATCGAAGGTCAGTGGGATTCATTTTAGGGTGCTTTTACTATCATCTCCATATCATAATTCATAGTAAAACCTGTTTCCCAAACAAAATACATTTGTCATCTCTTTGGTCCCTCTCTCTTAGACAAGTATTTATTATTCATGCATATGTTAGATTCCTATCCCAGCCTTATACATAAGTTCTAAAAAAATATAGCTAACATTCTCCACCAATTTTTCTCCAGAGCAATCTCTAAGGTACATTGAGTTGAGAGAGAACTTGTTCAAGGTGATCCAGTGAGTTTTAGTCACCGAGGAAGGGGCATTTCAGCCTCCTTTTTTCTGGTCCAGCACTTTAACAACTATGTGGTACCTCATTAGGGAAGGATGTGAAAGAGTTATTTGTTCCAGCCTTTAATGGTTCAAAGTTTGGTTCAAAGTTTAAATTGATAGCACATAAACAAATATATAAACATGGAAAATTGATCCTACTCCCCCCCCCCAACATCTGTTTTTACTCCATTGCTATAGGCAAAACGGTCTGAATTCTTTTTGTATTTTCAAATCATGGCAAACATATAGAAAATGTAGTAACATTGAGAATATTAATCATGCAGAAAATTGTACTTGAGCTCAAATTAATGTGAAAAACCCCCTCTCCTTTATACTGTAAGGTTGAAATAAGAAAAGTAATGAACTTCTGTACTTGAACCAATGACCTTTATACATATTTTGTTGTAGCTATTATTGCAGAAACTGAGCTAATGTATGCTTTTTGCTTTGCAATATCTTATTTTAGTTAGCTTCTCGGTAGAATTGTCAACAATATATACATTTTTGTATATTTTTCTTTTTATATATTCATTTTTATATATTAATTTTATATATTAATTTTGTAATTTACTCTGATCCCATTATTTCCACTCTGATGATATTCTATAAACTTTTTAAGGCCTGGATTTGTTCCCAGGTTTTGGAACATTTTTCTCCATCTTGATTCAAAATTAATGGAAATATAAACAATATGATCAGAATGCATGAAATATATTTAATAAATAACACCTTTTTTAAAAGTCATTATCTAATTACAGAGGTGTGGTATACCACTGATAAATAAGGTAGCTTGATATGCAGAGCTAATGGAACCCAAAAAGGAGATGAAATTAGTAATGAGTACAGCATTACAACAATTAAGCATTTAGCCAGTAGATGATTATATTCAAGGTTGTGCATGGTGTATGTGTGTGTGTGAGAGAGAGTAAGTATGGAGATAGTTTGAGGCACCTTTGGGCATATTACAGAGATGTTTTATGAAATTCATCATTTTAACTTGGTTAGTTTAATCAAATTTAAAACCAAAACAACTGCATCTGTCTAATCTAATTATCCCAAAATGTCTACTGAGATTTTCTTCTCTCCATGGGAAAATATGCAATACTTGAACAAGATGGTAGTCCTTTCTTTGTGGCAGCCCCTCTCTTATGGGACATAATCACAATGCTACTTTCCCATATTTTGCAAAGTTGCTAAAAACTTATTTCATCCACCATTCATTTCCAGTCTAGGTGCTCATTGTGCATTTATATTGGGTCTTTTTTTTCCTGTTTTGTTTATTTATTTGCTTGGTTTTTGCTTTGCTGCCCATTTCTCTATACAGTTATTTGACTGGGGTGGTTAACATATAAGAGAAAATAAATAAAATATTTATACCACAGTTGAGAAGCCCCTTACACATTTACAAGTCAGACTCCAGAAAAAGGTCAGTTTTTTTAAATGTATAAGTGCATAAAGACACTGAGATTAATGGTGAATTCTCAATAAACATACTGAAAAGCTGATCTAAATAAAATCCCACCTATTTTTCTATCTTATTAAAAAAAAAATCCACATGGACATGAAGATGACAGGCTCAACATCCTTTGAAATAATTAAAATAAATGAAATAAATGAAGTGGCAATAGAAGTAAGATTAATTAAGGACAACAGTCACACTTCCTCCTACATCTTGACACTATATACAAAGGAAATTTTTTTTGTGTATGTGAGGGACATCAATGCTTCCCTTTCCTTCAGTGTCAGAAAACTCATCATGAGTTTTAATTAGCTAGAGCTGATGCTAAAGAGAGTATGAGACAGAGTGTGAGAACACACGTTTAGCTTTTTAGATGTAAGATGCTAGATAAGTATACCCATTGTAATGATATATTTTCCAGTGGGAGTCCATAAGAAAATAACATAATTATGCCTGTCCTTCTGTCCATTACTTTTAAATGAGAAAACCATGGAGGCCATAAAATCCTGGAATTTTTATTTTTTTTTAGTTAGCACTGTTTTTTTTCCAAAAGGATATAGCTCAAGGGAGCTAATTATTTCAGTGCCACCTTTATCTCAGACTCTCAGTATTTCAAAAAACATATTGCAGCTGTGCAGCTAATTGATTTTACAGTGCCAAGAATACTCTTCATTGTATTTATTTTTAAAGTATGTATTTTTTATGTTATTATTCTGACTAAGGTTTGGACTAGGTTATTTTGGTATTATTGTCAGGGTTCATACTTCTGAAATAACATTCCATATTCTCAATGAATGATGAATGAACTTCTTAAAATCTAAACGAAGGCAGTGTAAATCTCATTCTAAACCAAGAGTTCAAATTGCAAGCAGGAACTATATAATTTTGGGAGCTACCTCTGGTCTTGTAGCATCCTTGTTTTGCTGCCAAGTGTTTGGGACTAAATGTTGAGGATCTTTGTTTCTACAGTTCAGTTGTAGAAATAATTGAAGAATTTTTACAGGAGCAAAAGTATGCCTTAAACCTTGTAAAATATATGGACTTGATTTCCCTCTTAATTTTGGAAACCATTCTCTAGGTGGCCAAGATAGGCCTTTAACCTCAGATATCTCCCTCCAAATTTCACTATGGAAAGGAGGGATTTTATAGTAAATTCTAATAAAATAAAATAAAATAAAATCATCTATTAAGAAGGTCCATTCCTGATTACCTTTACAGGGAATTAGTCAGAGCAAGAAATGCAAAAGAGTTGTATAATGTAAGAGATGGTACCTTACCATCTCCTGATTAAAGAAATACAAGGTGACCAAACTTCCCTTATGAGAATTTAACCAAAACATTATTCTCCTTGCAGATAAATATTGAAAGAAAATTCACTTTCATCAAGTGAAATGAGAATTGGTTGAAATAAATAGAAGAATTTCCTGATTTAGCAATCACAATTGGGACTGGCAACTCAGTTGTTAAACAAAGTATAGTAACTATGAATAGTCACGAAATGAGGCCCCAGCTAAATGAAAAATGTATGTGAATCTCTCTGTATAGTGAATATACCTAACTCTCCCACAACAACTTCTTTTTCCCCACAACAACAATCCTATCAGGTGGGTTGGACTGCAAAAGAGATAGTGGCAGGCCCAAAGTCATCCAGCTGTCATTCATGCCTAGGGGAGGTCTAGAACTCACAATTTCCTGATTTATAGGCTCGCACCTTAATCACTATGCTAAATTGGCCTTCCATACATTATTGCAAGCTTGACTATTTTTATTAGTCAGATTCCCACATAGGGTGCTGGCTGGGAGTTGAAGTCCACATACTTTAAAATTGTCAAGTCTGAAAAAACAAAACAAAACCCTGATCGATTAGAGCCTTTTAACTTTATTTATATGGTAAATTTATATAACTGTCCATCTTGCATATATAACTCTGAAGTGTAGATAAAATGACCAGCTTAAAAAAGAAAGAATTATTTTTTAAAGTTAATATTTCCAGCCTCTTTTATTTACTTATTTTATTAAACTGGAAGCTATCATTTAATTTTAATGGTGTATGCTTTGCCTCAGATCCATTTTTAAGTGTCTCTCAGGGTTATAATATAAAACAAAGCAGATGCTTCTAGGCATGTATTTTTAATATGGGAATTCAAATTAGTCTATCCTAAAAATATGTATTCCCTCACCCACATTTTATTTGAAAATCTATACTCATTTACAGTAAAAAAAATACTTTCTTGTCTGAGGAGCACTTTTTCTTTAACTAGGAAAAAATATTTGTTTTATCACCATCCTTTTGTGGATAAGATTGGTATAGGTGGGCACATCTTTTTTCTCAACAGAAAAAAGAGAGAAATATAAAGGTCAGAACTGATACCCTGTAAATGCGATGTGGTTGCAAGCAATTTTCATGCATTTTATGTGAAAGTCCAATTTTATGTGATACTAGACTCATGCAAGGAAATCATTGAAAAATTGAACACAGTCTACATGGGTCTTTTTCAGGTTCATTGGGCTGGCTTCAAAATACACAGATGCCTCTGAAATTTTTTTGCCTCAATATGAATTGATTTTCTTTTGCAGAAGACAGCATGCACATCTTCTCACATAAGATTAGGCAGGTTCATGTGACTAGTTTTCTGTAGGCTGATAATAAGGTAGCTTGATATGCAGAGCTAATGGAACCCAAAAAGAAGATGAAATTAGTAATGAGTACAGCATTACAACACTTAAGCATTTAGCCAATAGATGATTTTGTTCAAGGTTGTGTATGGTGTATATGTGTGTGTGTAAGTATGGAGATAGTTTAAGGCACCTTTGGGCATATTATGGAGATGTTTTATGAAATTCATCACTTTAACTTGGTTAGTTTAATCAATTTTAAAACCAAAATAATTGCATCTGTCTGATCTAATTATGCCAAGAAGTCTGCTAAGAGTTTCTTCTCTCCATGGGAAAATATGCAACACTTGAATAGGTGTGGGCTCCAAAAATTTCAGCAACGAGTTTGCTGCCAGGTTGCTGGGTGGGCATGGCCATGATGGGCATTGACTAGTCAGGCCTTTTCTCAAGCCTCCAGGAGGGCAAAACTGGCACCCCCAGGCTCCGGGCCAATTTCCAGCCTTCCCAAACTTCCGGGAGGCCTGTTTTTCACCTTCTCTTGAGTCCTTCCTCGAGCCTCCAGGAGAGTGAGAACAGCCTTCACAGGCTCTTCTCTCTTGGAATTGTTACATGTGATTTTTACCATGTCAGATCTAGTGAATTAAAGCAGTCTCCTTTCTTCCTCTAACATGATTTCAGTGGTATACATGAATGAAAAATACTGAGTAAGTCCATTGCATCAAGTGTAAGAGGAACAATATCTGATTATGAAGTTCTGGTCCTTGGCCACCAAACTTAATTTATCATTTTTCAATGCTTGAAATGAATAGGGTCAAAATGGGATGTCAAGCCATTTACAACATCTGAGATTTAACTCAAATCAATGCACCAAATAAGTCAGTGGTGAAATCTAAAATTTGTCACTACCGGTTCTGTGGCTTGGTGGGCGTGGCTTGGTGATCATGTGACTGGGTGGCCGTGGCTCACAAAATTCCACAACAAAACTCACAAAATTACACAATTCACAAAAATACACAACCCCTATCCCATCAAGGTATGAAATTTAGCAACATAAAATCTCACAGCCACGCATTTTAAAACATAAAGCTATAAATATGTTACATAAAATTTGCTTGCAAGCATAAAGTTTGCTAGCAAGCAAACTCACAAAAT
>JANHFL010000057.1:124893-142133 GCA_032468155.1 Oxyrhabdium leporinum
TTTATCCATCAGTGGCAGAAGGAAAAGGATAGAATCCAATACAATACTAAGATATCCAGAAACAGAATGCATAAAGGAATATTTTCTTAAAATAAGTATTTTAAATCATCTTCACCCTATCTTCATGAATAGATTTATAATATTGGTGGAACTGCACAAGGACAGTGTTGAATGTCACATAAAAGGAAAGTGAATAAGCATTTTACAACTGAATGCTTTTTCCTCAGAATTATTCTTAAGGAATTATATTATAAAAATCAGATCAGATGCATTCATGGAAAGATAGATATATTCATTTTCCCTGAACATTTACACATCTGAATTTGCAGTTATTCAAAGAAGCTTATATATAAAAAATCTATAGGACATATTATTTAAGTAACTAAAGTTTGTATGACATTGAGGAAATTGTTGAAAAGGATGATGTTAAAATTACGGTATATGGGATTTTCTCATGCAAACTAATTGCCATCAGCAACACAACACTTTCAATATAACAATATTTTTTTTAAAAATGTAGGCTTCAGGACAGCAGACCTGAGAAAAGAGGAATTGGAATTTTTAACCCCAAAACCCTAAATACTTTGACCATATCAATTCTAAATGTTGATACCACAAAGCTGAACACTTATTATATCTTATGATATTACTCCTAGTGGGAACTGATTCCAGTCAAATATTTGATTCTTTTCATTTGCTCTTTGCATTATATTAGAGTTACCCTGTGGTGAGATAGGTGGTCAATAAATTTTATGAATGAATGAATGAATGAATGAATGAATGAATGAATGAATGAATGTATTCATTCCTTCATGGATTAAAAAAAAAGATAATAATGTGGACAGAAGTCCCAAATCCAGTCTGAACATCTGGGTGACTATGCAATGAACCATAATCTCAGCCATGATGCACCCAGACAGAATCTGCAAAAGTCTTTAAATAATAGATTAAGTTAAATAATAGATTAAAGTGCTCAAACAGTTATGAGATAACCACATTCATAGGATTGTTGGTGAAAAACCTCAACAGATGTTCTTTTGCCAGGCCCATGAAACCATCACCAATTTATTATCTTTTTACTTTTACTTTTATTTATTTTTTAATTCCAAATGCTCAAAATTGTTGACCCTAACAGGCCTGTAGTATTCTAAAAGTCTATGTTAAAATGGTTGCCTAACTCTAGCATCTATAACAAAACAAAATGTTTTACTTTCTTTTAATTGTTGTAGCTTCAGTCAACTTCCAGAGGAAGTATGTTTTGTAAAAGGTAAAGTAAGTTTAGTGGCCATAGCTATTAAAATAATAGCTATTAAAATAACTCTCTCTATATATAGTTTATACACACACACACACACACACACAAATACACACACAAAGTTATTTTAATAGTTATGGCCACTAAACTGTTTCATCTGTTTTTTTTTGTTTTTTATGCTCTTACTCCATTCCATTCCGATTTTCAATTGACCTATAAAGTCTGAAATAACTTGAGACTTAAAGACACTCTATAAATTATTGCATTCATATAAACTAATTTGGAGGATCTTTATTTGTAATTTGTGTGTGTGTGTGTGTGTATGCATGCATATGCATATATATATATAGGTTTAAAAAGTGTCCTTAAGGCTCAAGTTATTTCAGACTTTATAAGTCATGGCAAAACTGGAATAGAGCAAAAGCATTAAAAACAAACAAACAGATGACAGGCCCACCATGAAGTATGGTGAGTGATTGCCTTACAGTGTGATATCTACATTTTTCAATATTCACTGAGAACAAGCCCCTTTTAGTTCTGCTATTGATAAGACGTGATTTCAAAGTCCCAATCTGCATCCATGTTTTTGCCTTTCTTCCACCTGTAAATACCAATAGCACTTAGTCTTATATACCACTTAATAGTGTTTACAACACTCTCTAAGTGGTTTACACTTTGTGTCAACCCCTTATTTAACTGTTCTTTGTTCCCTTTTTGGATGATTTTCTGAAATAGCAATAGCAATAGCACTTAAATTTATATACTGCTTCACAGTGCTTTACAGTCCTCTCTAAGCAGTTTACAGAGCCAGCATATTGCCCCCCAAAATCTGGGTCCTCATTTTACACACCTCAGAAGGATAGAAGGCTGAGTCAACCTTGAGCCAGTGAGAATCAAATTGTCAAACCGAAGGCAGCCGGCAGGCAGCAGAAGTAGCCTGCAGTACTGCATTCTAACCACTGCACCACCACGGCTTAAACCTTTCTTTTGAAAAGGAACTATTATCTCATTCTCTTAAAATGAATTTACCCAAAGAGATTATATTAAGAAATCCTATTAAGACTTTGAAGGTTTCAGTTACAGAAAAAGCTGAAGATGCAAGGAGAAGACAATGTAGCTAATACAGGTAGCCCTCAACTTACAACATTTTGTTTAGTGAGACTTTGAAGTTACAACAGAACTGGAAAAAGTGACTTATGACCGTTTTTTACACTTATGACCATTTCAGCATCCCCGTGGTCATGTGATCTAATTTAGAAGCTTGGCAACAGATTCATAATTTTGACCATTGAGGAAAACCAGGGTCAGGTGATCCCTTTTTGTAGCTTCTGACAAGCAAAGTCAATGGGGAAGCCAGATTCACTTAACAATTGTGTTATTAACATAACAAGTGCTGTGATTCACTTAGCAACTGGGACAAAATTTACTTAACAAATGTCTACACAACAGAAATTGTGGGCTCAATTATGGTCGTAAATCGAGGGTTATCTGTAGTACTTTTAAAAAAATTGCTTTTAAAAATGTTTTGATATATATATTTTTAGAAAACTCTCTGAAGTTATATTCAAGTTAGCTTAGGAAACTTCAAAGATATCTGGAGGGGGGGGAAGGGAGAGAGGATAAATCTTACCCTTTTCCCATGCAGATCATGCTATATAGGCATGAAGAGATACAAGAGAAAGAAACATCACTGTGGAGTCCTTGGTGCTCTGTTGATTGAACTTGATTGTTTACTTGCAAACTTTTTATCACTCAACTTGGTAATATCATCAGCATTAGTGAATGTGGGGTTTGTTCCAGTTATACACAGTAACTTGCCCTGCTAGTGTCTGTATGTAGTTTTCTCCTTGGTAGTTCATTGGTTTGGATATTATTTTCTGTTTGTTTGTCTGATGTTAATCACTGCTTATCTGCTGGAAAGAATGTGGTCTTTTTGTTTCCTTTTTAGTTTTTGTTATTGCTTCTTTTTAATGGTGTGTAAATATAGTTTATTTTCATCTGCCTACTGATGGCTGAATACCAACTTCCAAGAATTTCCTAGGGTTTTTGAATTTAGCTTGGTCTCAAAAATGTAACTTCTTTTTTTGTATTCAAATACTGAATCTCCTAATCTCCTAATCTTTCTTCCATCCTTCGTAGGAAGGAATCATAGCAGATCTTGATGGGAAAACAGTTATTAGAGACAAGAGTCAATGTCAGATATGCTGATCATTTTCCTCTAGTTTGTACTTTAATTTGAGTTAAGATTTAAACAGTTAGTTCTGCTATGATGTTCTTGGAGAAGTGTTATTTTTTAGCACATACTTCATTCACCAGGTTCCAAGCAATCTTAATTGCCACTCTCAAAAGACCCATAACTTTAAAACAATTATTAAAATTATCCTCTTTTGTACAATTCAAAGGAATGTATATTTGCTTGTGTGCGTATCCATCATTTTCCTTCTGTGAAATATTTTCTTTTTTCAGTCTTATTTTTTGGTAATTTCTATTATTTTTAAATAGATGGGACCATCTTCAAATATTTTTTTTTATTATCTAGACTAAGCTTCAAATAACCAGTTAGCAATTGCTCAGATCTTTTAGCTGACAGTTTCACCCTGTTTTTGCACTTTTTAAAACAATATTTCAATCCTGAGGTCTGCTTGTAAGTCAGCACACATCTCTAGTCATTCTCTCCTGTCTGTAATTCTTTTTATGTCATGTCTTACAATGAGCAGTTTCTATCAGGAACCTCAATCTGATATTATTGATGTCACATAGAGCTTTAGTCCAAATCTTAAACCAGTGACAAAAAACAAACAAACCAGAATGCTTCTCACAACCAAGGATTTGTTTATTGCTTTCTAAGAGAATTTAGGGGTAATTCTGGTTGTATACAATACTGAATGACTAATGCATGGCACTATCTGTCTAATTAGGATTCCAGATCTGAAGTTTCATACTCTGATCATTACAGTCAATTCAGAGATGGTCTGGTCTAACTTACCTTCTTGTAGTTTATAATGGAAAACAGAGAAATTAGTGGGTTCTGTTTGTTTATTTTTCAGATGATAAAATGACTTTTCTCCGACAGTTGGAGTTTATTATTCAATAATAAAATCTGAAAAGGACAAGTGAGTGGAAGGACATTGAGCTACCTTTAACTAGAGTACTTTTGCTCAGATGCGGTTTTGTTTCATTCATAGTAAGTATGGTTAGTCACAAATCCAATTGCATTCTCTATATTCTCTCTATATTCTCTCCACTGTATATCACGGGTCATAAAAATATCTAAAGCTATCACTGAAATCTTAGTATAAGCTCATCCATCAAATTCAGTTTTTTCACTATTTTTCCTTGATGGAACATTTGCTTCTTGCAACACACAAAATAGATCAGAAGACATACTTGGGGTAACAAATTGGTTTAAAGGTTTTGTGACTTACAGTTTACTTCATCAGTTGAATGAAATGACTAAATGATGCATCTGAAGAAGGGAACTATAGATCACAGAAGTGTATGCCTTTAACACAATATGTTAGTCTGAAAAAGTGCTACCATGTTTCTTCTAATTTTTGGCTACCATAGATAAATCTGGCTTTGCTTGTGTGTCAAATAGTATAGATCCTAGTCATTTCTGGTTTAAGATACCACAATTACTTGGAAAATATATGTGTACACACATGCACACACATATACTTTAGATTAATATATATACTTTAGATTAATATATGCACATATATACTTTCATATACACTCATATACGCGTGCGCACACACACACACACACACACACACACACTTTAGATTAAAGCAAAACCAAGCAATATATACAATATATACAAGCTTCAGGGCAAAAGAATGCAATAAACAAACAAATAAACTCAATACAATAATTTAAATGTATAAAAGGCCTTATAACATGGCACTTTTATCCACGTTGTTAATTATGTAATGACTCCATGTGGCAGGAGAAGGCAGTCTGCACACTTTTAACAATTTGGTAGGTAATGAAGTGAAAGAAATGTTTAACTTTTCTGAGGAGAAGGAGATGAATATCTCCACTGTATGAAGTAGAATATGGCTAAGAAAATGACTTTGAATGGGAGGAGAGAGCAAATAGAAAAAAATAATAAAAATTGTTTGTTACACAAGATTAAATCTTCACTATTTGCAAGACGAAATTCAAAACAGGTCATTCTGGATGAAGAGAGACCTAGTAATGTGCTTATTACTTTAAAAAAAAAAAAAGGAATTCTAATTATAACCTTGATTATGTTGCAGTTAATAAAGTCCAAATCACTAAATTGATCTGATGATTTGTGCTCTCTTTGAGTGTCAATACCATCTAATGAAAGCACAAGGATTAATTAGCTTTGGAAGATAGAAGCAAATTCATCAGAATCATTAGGAAGCTTGAACAAAAAAAGAATAAAATGGGAAAATTGCTTTTTTTATTACTTCATAAAATACACACAACTTCTATTCCAAAGTAAAAAAAAAATAATTCCTGAAACCCGATACTGCTGGCTTAATCAACATGTGTCTCATGTGAAAACATTTAAGATTTTTTTAAACGCCTCAATTCAATGACCCTTACTATTTCCTATGAGTTTTCAAAACAAAGTCATAACATTTGGAGACCTTTCAAGTTCTTTCCAAAGTTTTCTTCTGTATAAAAAATATTTTTTAAAATACTTGATACTTAATAACAGACAGCCAGGCAAGAGCAAGTTGTCCCAAACCAGGATAGAGTTCAAAAATACTACATGTTTATTTCATACTATCTATATGTGACATCTGAACTACTGATGGCAAAGGCAAATTGGTATCAGATAAGAGTCAAAGGACTTCAAGGCGGGGGGGGGGAAGGGTAAGCTTAAATTTCTTAAGGGGGTGTAGAGACCCCAAACTGATGATGCATTTGACCCTGTCCTTTATCCTGGCCATCTTCTACATCACACCTATATACATCCTGGGTGACATCTAAACTTCAGCATTTGAAGTCATCACAAAACTGAGGAACAAAGTACAACCAATTGTGGGGGAAAAGAAAAAAATCTGGTGAACAAAAGAAGAATACATAACAATTGAACGTTACTTAGAACAAACCAAGAAGACAAAAATGGTACCAAAATCCGAGATAAGATAATAGAATTTATTAGTGTTGTGAGAATATCCAATCTGCTAATTAATTCTAAAACCATTTTTCTTTTCCACTGCTTCCAACATCAGTTTAATGTGATAAAAAATAGCAATTGCCAAATTTCTTTATGTAAGAATAAGAAAATTACTAATAAAATAATAAACTGAACCACTAGTCATATAGTTTTAAGTATTTTGAAGTACCATTATCAGCCGACTGATGTCTGGCATTGGATAATGAACTTCATTAAGTAAAACGTTCTCTAGGCTCAGGCATATATCACAAAGTATTTCAAGCCAAAGCTCTTTTTCAAAAGGCAACTGAACATTCTTTGTTTTTCTCTGAAGATGTTTCGCTTTTCATCCAAGAAGCTTCTTCAGTTCCTGAAGAAGCTTCTTGGATGAGAAGCGAAACATCTTCAAGAAAAAACAAAGTCTATTTGCCGTTTGAAAAGCACCTTTAGGATAAGATCACCGGATGACTGAGAATCTCCATAGACATTTCAAGCCAACAGCATGAAAGTTAAAAAATAAAATAAAATCGAGATATAGGAATTTAAAAAAAGCTTTCTTATAACTCTGTTGTATAGCCCATATATGCTCTAGCACTATTATCATATCTCTTAACATTTAATGGGTGGCTAATAAATTTTACAAATAAGTAAACAAAACATATATCTTCCCATAAATTAAGCATATAGTTTTTACATTTTTAATTTGAAGCATAAGTTTATAATATTTCAGATTATGCTTATCTGGATACCACAGTACAAAAGTATTCATGTTTCACTTGATATGATAGAGTTCACAGACACAATTATACAAATAATACTTAGTGACTACCTGATTTAGTGATCATTCCCAATAGTGATGAAAAAGTAACTTTATGATCAGCTTTTGCATTTACAATTTTACAGGTCTGTAAAGCAAAATAAAGCTGAAGTAAGATCATAAAATCATGATACTTCCCTAAGCAACTGCTTTGCATAACGGCCAAGTTGCTGGTCCCAATTGTGGTCATTAAACAAGGATTACCTGCATCTCTTTATCTCTGATATCATAATTGCTGTTGTTCATTACTAAAATGGGGAAATAAATATATGAATCACCACTGGAAATCAGTATGTATATATTTTAGCATGAATAGTCTAGAATAAATATTACTTCTCACTACAGAACTAATGTTTTGTGTAATAAAACTGAGAATGTTTTTGTTAGGCTTTCAGAGAACTTACTAAAATGGGGTTTGCACACTGTAAATGTTGTCAGCTGAAAACCTGACTCTAGAGTTCCTTTTGGCTCTGACTTTTCAGACTTTCCCAGTCCTACAGCTGCAGTCTCATTGAATCCAAAACTATTCATTATTTAAAAACTCATGCTTTTCTCTGTTTTGTTACTACTGCATAGAAAAAAAGAGTTGGAACAGGCCATTCTTCTGGGTATATAATTTCAGATAGCAGCTGCCTATCTACTGCTTGAACGTACCAATAAAGGAAAGGCCACTACATTTCTGAGACCTTGGTTACTGTTAATTACAAATAACTTTCAAGAAAGTTTTATAACTTTCAACTAGAATTCCTATAACTTGGTTTCAGTATTTCAGACCTAGCACTCTGGAAAAAGAGATAATAGGTCGGCATTCTTCTGTGAGCTAGTGTTTTAGATATTTAATAAATTAGCTGCTTTACAGAGTTAAACACATCCAGTTTCAATCTTTCTTTACAGGTTTTCATTTTAATTCTTGATCATTGTTATTCCTCTCTCTGTATCTCTTGTTACTCTGATTCCTGAACAAAATAGAATAGGAGCATCTATGGGAAAGCACTTGTCTTATCCCTATTGTTATGCTTCACCCCATTCCCCCCAAAAAAGATTAATGAAAGTATCAGTTTCGGGGATGTCTAGCATCTGGAGAGATAATTTTAGTTGGAAAATTGCAAAGAAAAAGGAAAGAACTGATCCCCTATTTTCCTTCCTCCTGCTCCCTCCACTTCCAATTTCTCCTACAATAACAACTCTGTTGGATTGAGTAAAACTGATTGGTTCAAGGACACCCAGCTGGTTTCCATTCTTAAGTGGAACTAGAAATATCTTCTTCCTGTTCACTGCTGATTTAATTTAAAAGGAGAAATAATACTATTGTGGGAAGAAATATCCATCTGGTTCAGTTCCAAGCTGGGAGAAAGACACTGGAAACATGGAAATTGTTTGGAAAGAAGGTTTAATGATGAACAGAACCACCAAGCACATGGTTCTGGTGCAGCTGACAAAATGGAGTTGAGAGCGAGGGGGTTTTATACCTTCTCTGGGCTTTGCACCTGAGCTTCCTTTCTTCTTTTGACTGTTGTCAGATTCCTATGGGGGTTATGTAGGGATCATAGCTAGCTCTATAGGAAAAAGAGGAAATGCAAATCCTAGGTGTTTTTCTGAGCTCCCAGGTTTGGTCTGACTGTAATGCAGTTCCTATTGTGGCTTAATTGGTTCTGTTTCGGCTCTTGCGTGAGAGTATTTGCTTATGAATAGAGCTATCTAGATACTTGTCTTCTTTCAATAAGCTCTTTATCTCTTAAGTGCTGACATCTGATGTGGGCTATTAAAAAAAGGTGAGGGCTGCTTTCTGCCTCTAAAAAAACATTTATCATTTAGGGAAATATAATATTCTGCCTTTTTAATATTCCTCAAAATATTTCATTCTTCTAGGAAAGGGGTAGGTGCTAACATTCTACACTATAATTTCTTATCACATTCTACACTATAATTTCTTATCACATCAAACAACCCCAGATGCTCATGTTAACTGAGCTTTCTCAGTTTATAATCTCAGCTTGTTTTGGCTATTCTTTCCAAAATGGGTGACTTATTTAAGTTGCATCTGGTGGCTGCATTTATGCTGCAGAATTTGTTTTTACTCAGTGGAAAGATACTGCCAGGCTTGGTCTGTTGTTTTCTTCCTCTCTCCCCTGTGTAGAAAAAGAGAGCTCTCTTTTTTTGCCTTTCATAGAGGATCATCCAAACAAGATGGAACTTTTCCTGGAATAGGAAAATGCTTGTTTCTTTGAAAAATGCACAGTCTGCCTAACTTTCCATGTAGCTATTGTACATCTGAGCTATCACTGGTTTAAGGCACCCTTTGTTTTATGGACTGTGTTATTTCCATTGTTTTGTGGACCTATTGTTTGTCATGGATTGTTTACAAGCTGACTGCCTGGAGAATACACATTCATGTCACACAGGTTTAAATAACTTAAAGTGGTGCTTCTGCTCCAATATATATCCCCAAGAGGGTGTAACAAGTGACCATCCAATCTATCTTTTTCTTCCTATGGCTGTTGTAGATCCTTTGTTTTCAGATATCAGATAAAATGCCTATTTCTTATTTGTAACCTGTCCAGACTTCCAGTTACTGTCATGATAATAAGTGAGTTTAAGATGGTTGATAAAACTCTTTGTGTCAGGGAAGAAACAAGGGAGATAATCTGATTTTACTTTAAACATCCCTTGAATATTCTTCGGGTTTTCTTTTTCCTCTTTGAGCTTACTCTAATATATTCACTGTGTTTATTTGAAAGAAAAATTTCCCGGAATAATTTAGGCCAGAGGTTTGTTTCATGTCGGCTGTAAATACTGATAACAGATTATTTTCACTTTAAAGAATGATTTGGGGGGGGGGGGGGGAGAAGGATTGCTTTAAGTGCAAGGTTAAGATCTGTACCATCAATAATGGTAGAAATGTTTATTACTAATTGTAATGATAATAGTAGCAAAAGTAATAAGAGAGAAGGAATCATGGAGTAAGGAAAACAGCAGGATCCTTTTGACTCCTTTGTCTGTCTCAGAATAACAGAGTTTGAAGGGACCTTGGAGGTCTTCTAGTTCAACCCACTGCTCAAGCAGGAAATCCTGGCCTATACCATTCCAGACAAATAGCTATCCAAACTCCTCTTAAAAACCTCCAGTGAGGGAGAAACCACAACTTCTGAATGCAAGCCATTTCACTGGTTAATTGTGCTCGCTGTTAGGAAATTTCTCCTTAGTTCTAGGTTGCTTCTCTCTTTGATTAGTTTTCCTTCATTATTTCTTGTTTCGCCTTCTAGTGCTTTGGAAAATAGTTGACTTCCCTCTTCTTTGTGATCAGCCTATTTTCCAAAGCATTAGACGGCAAGACAAGAAACAATGGATAATCTTAAATTCAATCAAAATCTGTCTTACCTAGAGCAACCAGATCATTTTGAAAATACAAATGTATTTGCATAAAATTAATGAATGGTATTTGTACTTGGTTCTCGGCAAGCTGAATCATCCTGAGCAGGAGTGGAACCTGAGCTTGTATACCTTGGGCTTGTTACATTGCCAATACAAGACAAAGGGAAAAAAATGACAATTACACCACAGCGGTAGAATATTTTGGATAAACCAATCCCATAGGAAATTATTATTATTATTTATTTCTAGCTATTAGGTTTGTATGTTAACCATACTATCTTTAAGATAGGGTCATGGAATAGAAATACTTTGGTTTACTGGGCCCATAAGATCCTGGCTGAATCTTCTCCCCATCTCCCACTCAATGTTTTCTTGCCAGAACACTTTAAGCAGTTCCTATGTTGGGGTGGGATGGGACGTTTCATAGGTTAGGTAGTGAATGTAGCACATGTATAGAGGGGAAAACTTTGGCCACCCCAATGTTGTCCTTTATAAAAACAAGAGAAAATAAAACTATGTTCTCTGCTCTAAATAAAGATGCTGAAAATCCATCACTCACTTTTCTCTTGAAGCTGTTAATGATCAGATCACCTACGAACAATTTAAGTATATAGGAACTATTTCTTGCATATATATTCCAACATACAACATATGGATTTTCCAACACACACACACACACACAACATATGGATTTTCCAACACACACACACACGTGTGTGTGTGTGTGTGTGTGTATGTTGGAAAATCCATACCCCGTCCCCCCATCTCAATTTAATCAGTGGATGTTAATCCTGTCACACCAAGCATGTTCTTTAGAATGATACCCATCTGAGAAGAGAAACACAGTATGTTCACAACTACAGTTGTGCTGTTTATAATGGTGTGGCTGTATACTTTGGTTTTGCAAAGCTGTAGGGTTTTTTATTCAAAACAGCTGTCCAGGAATCATGCCTTGCCAACATTTTTTGTGGGATATTTATCCATAATATGTAGACAAAGTTTGAAGAGAGGACAGGAGATAAACACTTTGTCACTCTTCTTCTCTGTCACATCTCTAGATTATTGCTTCATTCTTGGTGTTGCTGCCTCCTATATTATTGTTCAAGGACACAATAGTGCTGCAATATACCATAATCTCTCCCCAAAGCTATATTTTAGACTCATTGGCATAAATTCAATACAGATGATTTGAATCATTCTACAGATTCATTTTATAAAGATGATTGTAGTTATTATAAGGATTGCTGCAAGGAAGCTTAATGATTGCAGCTACGAGTAAAAGTATCATGTTTGTTGTTGTTGTTTTTTTTGCTTTTAAAGACAAAGCCATTTAATGGAACCAAAACAAATTGTCAGTGTTGATTGTCTTAAAGTCAAGAAATATCTCTTTTTCTCATACATAGCTTTTTCCAGTAATGGAGGCTTCTAAAACTATGTGTGTGTAAATATTAAATCTCTGAATTACATTTCGTGCAAGTACTCTTAACCATTTTGATTCCTGATCATATTTATAATACTATATGGGCCTCTCAAATTCAAATGGACATAAATGTTTCTGAAGGAATCATGTTCACCAGACACAGTGAATTTTTTTTTTTTAAATCAAAAGTTCCAACAGCATTTCCAGAAGGAAGAAAAGCCAGGATTGCTGTAGGGTAGGGGTGACAAACTCATGTCGTCACGGAAGCATCACGTGACATATCAGGACTTTTTTTCCCCTTCGCTAAACCAGGTGGGGGCGTGGCCAGCACGTGACACATCCAACCCGTGGGCCATGAGTTTGATACCCCTGGTGTAAACACCAGGCCAGAAATTGAGAAATTGTAACTTATGGTCCCATTTTAGGCATGAAACCAGCTGAGTAGACTTGAGCCATTCATTGCTTGAGCCAGTCATTCTCAACTCTCAGGAGAAACAATGGCAAATCACTTCTAAAAATCTTACCATCGAAGCTGCAGGAACCTGTCTAGGCAGTTGCAGGAGTCAACACTGATGCAAATGGGAGAGGGAAAGGGAGAAGGAGAGAGAGAGAGCAGATAGATTTTCTCCACAATGTTTAGTTCCTAATCTGGTCTTTCAGATTTTCCAATAGTGCATCCTTATTGCTTTGGCTCAAAATTCATACATTTTCAGGTATCAAAATTTTAGTTGATGTTTAATTATCTCAATTTTAGGATTGCATTTGTGGGGAAGTTTAGTGATCTCATGTTTTTGGACTTTAAAAAAAAATAACGTACAAATTTAATGTAATGGTCCCATGATCATTAACTGGCAAGAGTCCTCACATATCATGTTACACTCAGGCATCATGTTATAAATTTCTGGCTTCCGAAATGGTTCTTAGCTTTTGAATAATACAGAAAAAGGATGTGCAGTATTGTTTTATAAAGATTTACTTTTTGAAGTGGCTTAAGGAAATTAATAATTAATTATAAGTATGTTAGATGCTTTAGTTATATCAAAACTAAACTGGTTGAGTCCACAGAGAAGTTCTAATAGCATGGGAAAGACATCCCTCCATTTTTTTTCTTCCATTCAATCATGTCCAATTTTCTGACATTGCCTAGATAAGTCCCTGCAGTTGTCTCGGCAAGATTTTTCATAAGTGGTTTGCCATTGCATCCTTCCTAGAGTTGAGAGTGTGTGACTGGTCCAGAGATCACCCAGATAGCTTTCTGCCGAAGGCAGAACTAGAACTCATGGTCTTCCAATTTCTACCCAATCCTTAACTACTGTGCCTAACTGGCAAAATTACTTCAATGTAAATTGTGGTTTCTGTTTGAGGGCCATTACCACAACCAAAGTACTTTCTCCAAGTTCTAGTTAAGGACAAAGCTCACTTGTAAATTCCATGTAACCTGTATGTCATAAGAAAAATCCTTTTTTCCAATGTGCAAGGAAGCAGTCATACCCCACCTCATGTGCACAAACGGAAAAAGTGGAAGTAGTATTCCCTATATAGTGTGTAGAATAGATACCAACAGTTGCCGAGTGTATTGAGACTTTTTTTCCCTTTATATTCTTGCAAATGATGGGTCATCTTTCTGGATAATTTCTTTCTTTATAGCTTATTTTTTTTCACAGCAGCAAGAATCCTAAATATGTGCATACTGCTTGTCTAAGAAAGAGACGTGAGATTATTTCTCTCCCCTCATTCCTGTTTCAATATTCCTTGGATATCCACATGTATTATCTCAGTGTAGGTAATTTATTTGTTCCATATGTCAGGGAGCATCCTGAATCTTGTGCACTATCACTTTCATTTACTGAAGCATAAAACACCTAGATTAATAAAAAGACTCCTCAGCTTCTTCTAGCTGGCCTTCCAAGTCTTTTAAAAAATACTTCAAACTTTGTGAGTCCTTTGGGAACTTAGTAGCAAATAAAAATAAGATAACACTATACGATTATTGCCATAGCAGTTGGTTGGAAGAAGAAACCCATGTTTTGTTTTGTTTTTGGGGAGGGAGTTGTTGTTTTTTTAAGCCCAGAATTTGATTACAAAAGGTTACAACACAGCAGCTAGTTTAGGGAGCCCATCACAACAAATACAGAAGAACAGAGTGCAAGAAAGTACACATAACTAGATAAATTCAAGCTAGTAGGCCATCTGGCCCCATGCACAGCTGATCTTATTTTCTTGTGGCTTCCCATTTAATTCTCTGTGGGATTGAAGTTTGGATCAATATTGTGAAAAGGTGAAAATTACAAAAGGATTCCATTTAGCAGAACACCTTTAAAAGGGCAGTTCGGGTTTGTTGAAGTTTATGCTGTGAGGTTAAGCCCTGCATTACACAAGTACAGTTAAGAAGGAAGAAAGTAAAAGAAAACATTTGTGTTTGTTCTTCTTCTTTCTTTCACACTGTTCAAGTTCAAGGTGCTTCTACATAGCAGTAAGCAATGTGAGATTTTCACACAGCAGTGTTCTTCAGACTGGGGTTCTTTAGACTTCAGTTGCTAGACTTCCCAGCCAATGCAGCTACAGATAAGTTACTTCTGTATAATTCATACTTGCGATCCTTTGAAGATGCTGAAATGCCCAGGTGAGGTGAGAATCCTTAAAGATTAACTCCAACAGCTCCAGGAGGCATCCTGAGGGAGGTAGCTTGGTAGCCCAGCTGAAGAAAGTTGAATTTTTATATCCAGTTTTATAACTTCTTGTTGTCCAGTACTAAAAATCACTTTTATTTGTCAAGGATTAGACATCTTCTTGCACTTGTTCAAGCCTTGCTGGAAGTTAAAACCCACCCCTCTCCTAGAAAAATGAAATATTTTAGGATATACTAAAAAGGCAAAATATTTCCCGTAACAGAGAAGTAGAAACTCAGAGAGGCAGAAACTCACTCCCCCACTCCCAGTTTTTTTAATGGGCCATTAAGGCCTCAGCTAATCTATTCTACATAACAAAGATCTACCTCCTTCAGGCAGAGCCACATAATTGCCCTTCATTGCACCACCCAGCAAGATTCAACCAAGCTGCATGGCCCCATGGGAGTCTGACAACCAATCAGGATACTCTTCTTGTGCCCCAGGAAATTCAGAGCCAGAAAGGGTATAAAAGCAAGGGATTCTCAGCATCTCTTCCCATTTTTCTTCACCCAAGATCTCCAAACCATGTGATCCTTTTCATCAAAACCATATGGTCCTGCTGTCTGCCATTAAACCATCTTTCCAAGCAGTCACCATGTTTCCAGTATCTTTTCCCCCCCTTGGAACAGAACCCAAAAGGATATTTCTTCCAACAGCCTGGAGTCTAACAGAATTAGTAATTCCTGCTTTACATTTACAAACTATTTTTAAAAATATATATTTCTTGCCAGAGTTTGGACAGTGGGGAGTTTACATTGCTTCATAGGCTTTTAAGGCTGTAATCTTACAATAGTTACCTGAAAATGAATTTCACAGAATAGATTGGAATGTGTATTTAAGTAAAATGGCATCAACATAGGGTCTTAAGGGCTTCTGTCAGTAACTAGATTTTATTACGAGTTAAATAAATTTATTTACAAATAGAAAACAATTCCAGGGGGGTGGGTATTATTATTATTTATGCACTTAGGAATTCTCACTTTATTTGTATCAGGTGATTTATATTTTGAAACAAGGCAAAAACAAACAATTTCTAGAGGTCCATGAAGTCACCTGGATGAGAAAAAGAAAGCATAGGTAAAACTAATTTAGATTGACAGGATACACCACACTTCTTTATTCCTTTTTCTCCTGTAAATCATCTCCCTTCAACTCATTCTGTCAATATTTATTTTGTTATTTGATTCTCATTCATTCTAAATAACAAAACCACCTTAACTTCTTCTATACCGCTCACTCACATTTCTGTTTAATACACATTTATTCAGCACCTATTCATTCTTGAGTTTATCTCTTCTTGTTTCTCTGGAACAATAATGTGACAATTCCATGAAAAAGCACTGCCTTACAGCCTTCCTGAATGTTGGTGAGAAAAGGATTATTCTTAACCTCATGGTGCAGATTATTTCAAAGCAAGGAAGACTTCTGGTCTTCCAGTCCTGAAATACTGTGGAAATATTTACGGACTGTAGAAATAATAATATATCAGGAATAGATTTGATAGATTTGATAGATTTGATAGACAGACAGACAGACAGACAGACAGACAGACAGACAGATTTATTATTATGATTTATTACAGCATCTTAAAATAACATATCCCATTTTAGGATCCTGTACTCCCTTAATTCAGAGTAGAGTTGTGGCAACTGTATGTAGCTGAGTGTTTACTGGCCAGATGCCCTTCCTGACACCACGTGGAGTTCAGAGCAGATTTATTTTATTTTTTTGCAGAGAAACATCTGCCACTACCTTGGATTGAACTCTCAGTCTTCCAAATGGGAAGCGAGCATCTTCAGCACTAGGACACCATGCCACTCAAACTTAAAATAATATTTCAGGACAAAATGTCCAGATGGCTATATAGCACAAAATAAAAACACTTGTTACTGTAAGTTAAAAAAAGAGAAAAAAAGAGGAAAAATGGATGGGAAATTATGATAAATTACAAATTATAGAATGTAAATTCCAATTAGTATGTAAACTCTAATTAAGATGGCAATAGCTATAACACAAAATATAGCTGATTTCCTGGAAACTTTACTAAACTGATGACTTTATAAAAGTGTGTGCCCTTTGACAGACATTTTGAATATATGTTCAGAGGTGATGAAATTGAAATAGCAGTGGTATGTGACATAGAAGCTCTGACACCTAGGAAGTCAAGATCTTGAATTCTTAGTTTAACTTCATCCCAAGCCCCTTTCCAGGCCTGGCATGTATAAAATACACATGTAAGCAAATAAAAAAATAAATACATAAATAGTAAACAGTAAATATGCAGTAAGCCTGATTAGATGAACTTTGGTATTTCCATGTAAAATGTGGATATCCAGGAGCATGACCTGTCCCAGAGACTCTGCTCCTGAAATTTGCTGGAACCATTATTTTAACTGACATATTCTTAAGTGGACTTTGGCAGAGATAACACCAGTTCTATTTGAAAGAGAGCATTGAAGTATGAGATTCAGAATGTAGATCTCAGCAATTTAGATTCCATTGATTTTTGTGCAGGAATATTCTTGTATACATTACATTGTGTTCCCTTGGATAGAATTTTCACTTGGATC
>JANHFL010000057.1:147308-159395 GCA_032468155.1 Oxyrhabdium leporinum
ATATTTGTACCCAGACGACACACCGTGTAATGGAAGATTGTTTGTATTAAAAATAAAATAAAAACTTATTAAAAAAAAAAAGAATTCCCAAAAGTAAAACTTCATTGGATACACCATCTTGGTACTGAAGAATGAAAATTAGCTCCGGTTTTCCCACACAAATGCATGCTTAGTTAAACAATAACTTCCTTTTCTCTCCACCCCTGGCTGATCACATTGTCAAATTATGAGATGTTCTTTTGTTATGGGAACAGTCCATCTCTTTCTAAAGCACTTGCAATGGTGACCTTGATGGTTGCCAGGCTCTCACTGTCCATGCACACATTCTCAGCATTTTATTTCACCCTTCCCTCCCACCCAATGCATTGGCAAGTTGAAAAGCATTCCGGTTTGAAAGAAGCAAAGTGGTTCAAACTTGACACACTCATTCTATGCATACAAAAGTAAAGGTTTCCTCTGTCCAGTCCATATATTCTGTTTATTTTTTCTCTGAAGTATTTTGATTTGTTGCTGTTTTTTTTAAAAAAAAAAACAAGTACAGCCCTCAGCCAAAAAAGGACCAACATAGATAAGCACATAATAAGACCTTAAAAGAGCTTCACGATCTTCTAACCATCTCACAATGTACTTTGATGTTAATTCCATTTTGCTGACAAGCATCTTTGTTGCCACTTTAAAAAAAAACTTTTAAAAAGTTAATCAGAAGTTTATGAAACACATTTCTGTCAGGAATTGCCTTCTATGTACTATACTATTATTTCAAAATCGTTGATCATTTATACTCAAATGGAAACCACTGGGGAGCTCTCTTTCTCTCTGTGAAGATTGCGGAGAAAATCACTTTTTACTTGTCTATCGAGAGGGAAGTGCAGACTGCACTGATGAAATTATAGGCTTACACAGAGAAGGAAAATGTAAAGAACTGAGGCATGTAAAGCAATGTAAGCATAAGGGGTGGAAAAGAAATAGCTAGCAATCTAAATTTTATGATTTAAAAAATGGTTTGGAGAAATGTTGCCATTTTTAAAAAAGTGATATTATATATATTCACAGAAAAGCCAAGAATTTTAAGTGCCAAATATATATGCCAAATGTTAGGATTGGTTTGTCCAAGATGAGCTTATCCATGAGTAAATATGATAATGTTCTTTTTTAAAGTATCATTACCCTGTATATAGCCATGGATAACCACAGATAAGCTAACCCTCATTTTTTTTAATCAAAATACTGTGAAAAAATATGCCACTCATAGATTGAATTAGATAAATTAAGATTTAGGAAAATTATGAAAATTCTCAAGTTTGGTCAACAGAATGAAAGAAAATATATGAGTCACAAAAAGCTTTCTTTTGTCACTGATATTTTACCATAATCCCAAATCCATCCAATATACAGTCTGCAGCCAATAGCCCAATAACTATTTCAGATTTGGAGTAGCATATTCTTCCTTCTCAAGGAATGAAAATTCTCTGCTTATTTTCCCAGTAAGACCAGATTTTGACCTAGTTTGAGTTTCAAACCTAACTTGGCAGTAGATTTGAGTTCACAAGGCAACAGTGAGAGGGGGGAGGCTATAAAGATTACTGTTGGCTGAGAAATACAATTTTGTTTGACTAACATTGAGTCCAAGTATTATCTAAAGAATTAGCAGCCATAGACAGTATACTCTTGTCTTTCAGCAGAAGAGCTGGGCACAGTTTGTATAAATAAGTTCTCTCTAATGTAATATTGCACTAGTTTGCATTGTTGCAGTTTGTTGTTAATAGTATAATGTGTTTTCTCACACCTTGCACTTATCGTACTTCAACAGCTAGAATGTTGTCACTCAGTGTAATGTGGGATACCATCACAGCAGCAACTGGTGGGTTTTGCCTGTCTATTTCTCTCCCTGCTAGTCCACTGCTGTTCTGAATATTTGATGGAACATGGGACCATGGGGAACAAGGGAACATAGACTATGTTCCATGAGAATGTGTTCCATGGTAACATGGTGCCATGGACTCCACACGCTTCCTCTCATTTGATCATTACTGAAAAGGGACAGTTAACAATTGAGATAAAATATGTTATCCTCAGGAAATTCTACTACAAAATGGGGAGGGGTAATGCAAATTAAAAAGAAAAAGGAAACACTTTTCTCTTGCACTGATTTTCCTTTCAGACTGTCAGTGGAAAAGAGAGAAAAAGCTCCAGATTCTCTTTTGTCCTTAGGATTCCTGAGCAATAAAATGGTCAGGATCTGTTGCTGTTTTACTGTCCTTGTAGTTGTATTGTTGATAATCTGTCCTTCTCAAACATCTCTTTGGAATAGAGCTTGAACACAGACTTCAACACTTCTGGCAATTTTCACCCTCTCTGTCATCACCAGCCATCACCTTTTAACACTTCATGGTATCTACAGGGCTGGACACCTCTCAAATTGCAAGCCTTTAATGCTGAGCCATTATCAGCTATTCTACTCAAAGGGTAAGTTTCAGAGTAACGTGGAGCTTCAGGCAGGCTGAGGCTGAGCTTGATGGGAATAAATACCCCAGTGAATTCCAAGGTGCTGCTTTTGAGTTCACATTATCAGCAAGGAATGCAGGGAAGAAGTACCAGCCAAGGATTATTGCTTGATAGCTGAAACCATAGGAATATCAATAATTTGATCTTCTAAAAGATATGGATTGAGGGAGCAATAGTCCTAGGAACTAGAAGGAGCCACCAAGAAAGGTGTAATCAGGAAGAGATATCCATCAATAATGGTGCCTTTAAGCGTT
The DNA here is from genome assembly GCA_032468155.1 of Oxyrhabdium leporinum. Lineage (NCBI taxonomy): Eukaryota > Metazoa > Chordata > Lepidosauria > Squamata > Cyclocoridae > Oxyrhabdium > Oxyrhabdium leporinum. Next base: position 150,068 of record JANHFL010000057.1, read on the forward strand.
AACAAGCAGCATTTGAGATGAAGTCCTTAAACCAGTGCTTTCCAAACCTGGGTAAATTATCCCAAATTTTGTAAAAGTGGTTTTACTTTGGATAGCGACACAAACTCATTACCCAATCACTACAGGGACATTAAAACTGACTTAATGCATTTCACCTACATTGGGTAAAAAGGACTTTCTGATAAGCGACTGTGTGTAATGAAGAAAAAGCACTGGCAAGCACTGCCTTAGACATTTATATCTTGTTTCTATTAAGATATGATTTTGTGAGCCTGGAGAGAGATGTTTAAATTTTTATGCATGCTTTTGTTTTGCTTAAACTGTAAGCTTAGCATTTTAACAGACACACTTATAGTGTCAAACTTTTTTTGAGACATCACAATTAAATGGTAGAAGTAGCACTGTCACGGTTACATCCTGACCACTTTGTTGACTAATTGGAACATCATCTTGACAACCCTGGAAATTATTCCTGTTTAAACATAAATTGAAACTTGGATTCAAAATAAGATCATCCCAACTGCTTGAAGACAAGAAATGGGAAAAATAAATTTGAATTTTAAAATATGATTAAAAGTGATAATTCAGTACTTGGCTTCTAGTATGGAGAGAACACTATTATAGGGAAATATTTAAAAAAAAAAAAAGAATTAACCCATACAGCAATGGAGGTGCCCAATTTTTAATGATAACAATCTTCAATTCATTGTGATTTTCTTCCAAACTTATTTTTTCCTAGTATATTACATTAACTTTACTCTTACAGTAAAAGATGAAAAATAATTGAAAAGAACTCAATTTTTAAAATTAACTTGCAACAGATCTTCCTAAAGAGGGGAAAAAAAAGATTTACACCTTTAAGATAGGAATTATTAAGTTTTGGGAGGTAGAGCCAATTAAGCTCTAATAAACCCTTGCTCAAAAATAAATCCTCCTGCTTGCCATTAATTATGCAATCAAATAGTTGGTGGATTATTTTTTTTTCAAAATGAAATGTCTATTAAATACTGAAATAAATAATCACAAAATGGTGATAATTGCAGTCTAATTTTTAAAAGGGCAATTCTTTTATAATTTACCATGCCCAAACCATGATGGGAATAGGAATCTCTTTCAATAGAAACAATTTAACAGGAGGATTATGAGAAACAGCTTTAATCAAGACTCTATTGATGAGAGGGATTTCTCTGTGTTAGTCCATTTAAAAAAATAAATTAGAAGAAATTAAAATTAAAACAATTAAAATAAATGCTTGAAAATTCATTTCAGTGGTATTCATAACTTTCTATGATGTGCCTAGTTTTGTACACTTTTTTCACAAGTCCATCAATAGCAACAGCAAAAGCCATGATGGAGCAGTGGTTACAATGCAGTATTGCAGGCTAACTCTGCCTACAGCCAGGAGTTCGATCCTGACTGTCTCAAGGTAGACTCATCCCTCTATCCTTCTGAGGTCAGTAATATCAGGATGCAGATTATTGAGGGCAATATGCTGACATTGTATACTTCTCAGTGAGTGCTACAAAGCAGGGGTCCCCAACTCCTGAACCTCAGCTCAGTGCCAGGCCACAGCCCTGGCTTTGGAAGTGGTGAGTGAGTGCGCACATGCAAAGCTGCATTTGTGAAAGTGGTGCACACACATGAAACCATTCCCTCATCCCCCTTCCCCTACCACTGCCACATGCACCAGTCCACTGAGCTGGAAAAGTTGGGGACCGCTGCTGTAAAGCACTATGGAGTGGTATATAAGTCTAAAAGCTATTGTTATATTGATAATTAATTAATGAAGCACAAGATTTACATTATACTTATGGGATAAATATCCTTTAAAGAGTGGTGCAGTGGCCTAGAGGTGGAGCTCTCTCCTAACAATCAGGAGGCTATGAGTTCAATCCTAGGAAGATATTTCTCTCTTTGACCACAATGAGAATATATCTTCTGAATATAACTCCGCATTAGTGACAGGAAGGGCATCTGGTTAGTAAACACTCAGCTCCATTCAGTTGCCCAGACTCCACGTCACAAAGGATTATGGGGTCATTAAAAGAAGATGATAAAAATCCTTTAAGTATCATGGAATGACTTAAATATTTATAATTTACAAACTGCGATCCCCACAAAATAATTTTAAAAAGATATTCTAGGTATAAAATAATACTAATTGCAAAAGGCAGCTTCACTTTGAACAGTTTACATCCTGCGGCAATACTTTTAACGTTAATGTTAAAGGTATTTGATTGTAAGTACATTTACCATCAAAGAACAACATCTGCTTATCCCAGGTTCTTGCAAGGGACCCTATAGGTAGATAAATAAACATCTGGCTGACTGTGCAACCAATGATCATCATCATCATCATTGCAACAGTAGCAGCAATTTTTCAGCTAAGTAACCATCTCGTCTGCTTGAGGGATTTGCTTACTGTTTGTTATTCCCTAAATGGATTATTTTTAGATACAACTTGATGTTGCTATAATTAGTACATTATATGTTTGAAATGGCATTATGTCTTTGAACCTTGCATTTACGGCTATGCCTATTTAATTTAAAATCCAGAATTTCTCAGAAATGATTGTTGAGGATGAAGAGAAATGATAAATTGATAAAATCTCAGATCTCAGATCTGCATCTGGCAGTTTAAATCCATCCTGTTAACTAATGCATTAATGTTGGTGGCATTTCTACTTAATCATAATGAGCTCAGATTATGTAAGAATTTTTAACAGGGTACCTTTCATTTCAGCATTGAATAATTGCACAATTAATAACTTCTGATGGTATTTGAAGATAATTTCTAAAGCAAATCACTGGGGAAAGTTAAAAAAAATTCTATTGATAGTGTTAATGATTGAAAGCACACTCATGCTTTCCATTGTGTTTGGAAAGCTCTTTAAAACAATTCTTCAGAATATAATCATTTATGGAAGGGTTAGAAATGAGATATCAATGGAGGTCTTTCCATTTCATTATTCATCCTCTTAAGATCTATATAGACAGAAATTTAAACATGTGACTTTCAACAAAGATAGTAATACCAAGATCAGAAGAACATTTTATTTGGAAATTGGCAGCAAGCCCACATTTTCCCATCTACCTCTTAAAAACCAGTTTGTAATATATTTGAGATATGCAGTTATCCAGTCCTATAGTTATTTCACCAAGCATCATTCGGAGGAGTCCTTCCATGTGATGCCTATACATAAAGGTCTTCCCACAAAGGGTGGGAAGTATTGTGAGAGTAGCCTACATGTAGAATCTTCTTCCCTCTCAAAAAGCTGGTCTTCTTGGTCTTCCCCTGGCAGTAAACATCCATTTTGTCTTACAATTCTGCATTCTGTTGTGAGTATATATAATTCCCTAAAATCAGATTTCTCCAATCCAGTTCCAAATTTACAAGGTAGACCAGGAACAAGCAGCAAGATACTACACCTACTGAAGTTGAAAACTTGACTCACCATAGTAGCTTAATAAGGAGCTCATAAAATCTAAATCTATTTTTTTTTAAGTAAAGGTTTTCCCTGCTCAGTCATATCTAACTTTAGGAGGTGGTGCTCATCTCCATTTCCTAGCCGAGGGAGCCATTGTTGTCCTGTGGTCATGTGATTGGCATGACAATATGCAGAGGCATATGGAATGCTATTACATTCCCATCAAAATGGTACCTATTTATCTGCTCACATTTGCATGATTTCAAACTACTTAAATTGGCAATAGCTGAGGCAGGAAAAGATGCTCACTCGATCATGATGTACTAGGACTCGAACTGTCAACCTTCCAGCTGACAAGCCCAGCATCTTAACCAATAGGCCACCATCCTCTTTAATTCCTGAAGCAAATATATTGAAAATTACTTGTGGAATTAGGTTCTATTCTCCATTGAGATTTATGCTTTCTAATACAGACCAATTGAAGGAGGGAGTTGAGGAGACACTCTTCCATATTTGCTTTTCAGGAAAACCAGATACGGCTGAGAAGTTATTTAAAATATCACCAAAATTTTACGTAGGCTATTGCTATATAACCCTGTTAAAAAGGCTATATAGCTAAGCCAGTTGCCAGGTTTCTCAAAGACATTCTGTCTAGATAATTCTTGGAGTTGAAGTTCATGTTTCCATGTTTGATGCACTGTCTTAAACAATAAGATATAAAATGAAGTTGTCATCTCCGTTTCAGCCACGGAAGTAGTTGCATTAATTAATTAATTTATCAACAGATCTACTCAAGTCTACTTTGAGATAATACTATGGCAAATTAAAAAGAAAATTTAATATAATTGTATATTAAATTAATTAATTTATTACAAGTTTTATGTACCACCATATTCCATATAACTTTGTGGCAGCAGAATCATCCTGGAAGAGACAGATTTGGTTTAAGGAATTGCCGGTAGAGGATACATGAGCAACCTTAAATGATCCAAAATAACTTTTTTCCATTTAAATTCAAAGCTGTGTTCTGTTCTAATGTAAACCTGTCATCTCTAGCAGTGATTATGCATCGCTAACAAATTGGTCTGTACTTTATAGTCAGTCTGATCGTGTAAATCTGAAAAAAAAACCCACAGAATCTTAAAACTAATCTATACATTATCCTAAATTAAGTAGTAAATTACATTGCATGTTACCTTTTTTGGACTGATTGCATCAGAATATAGAGTGGAATGTTATTTTTTTTAAGGTTTTTTATTTAATTATTATATGGTCAGGGGAGGGTCTTATTGAGCTGGACTTTTCAGATATCATGTCTATTGTGGCTCATGACTTATAGGAATGTTATGAAGTCACAATTAATGAAAATACAGATGTCCGTCAGGTGCAACAAAATCACATCAATTTCAAATTGGTTTATTACAGGCAATGACTAGCTTAACAAAGTTACACACTGAAGCAGTCTCATTTCTGATTAGTGCAGAAGTACATTTTAACAACCCATTCTCATTCAATTTAATGAATGAGAAATTGCTCTTGAAATTCTTTTAAAGGAGAAGAGAGTTTCACGGAATTTCTTACAGGTATAATGTGATATTCTGACACTAATTTAGTTACAAGGTGGCCAAGGTGTGACTATAAATGTTCTATCCTTAATTATACAATTATTTCTCCAATGATTTGCATTTGCCCTTGTTGTCAATCTTGTTATATCCCAAGAAAAGAGACCACAACAGTCTCCACCTGGAGAATTTTGAAAGACTATCTATATTCAGAATAAGAGAGTTGGAAGGGACCTTATAGGTCTTCGTCCAATCCCCTGCACAAGCAGGAGATCCGATACCATTTCAGACAAGTGGCTATCCAGTCTCTTTTTAAAAGCCTCCAGGAATGGAGCTCCCATAACTTCTGAAGGCAAGCCATTCAAATGAAGAGAAAGAAGAAGAAAACGTTTCACTTCTCATCCAAGAAGCTTCATCAGATCTGATGGTGGGATGACGGAAGGATGGAAGGATAGGTTTTAATAGGATGGGAGGGAATGGAAAGATTTATGTCTTTGCAATCATCTGGTCATTAGCACTCTCTCTGAGAGCTGTTGAGGCCAAAGCACCTTTGAGACAACCATGGAAATCTCCACAGACAAATAGTAGCTATTGTTTGGTAGTATTAATACAAGCTTTTGAACAGTGGCAAATGTCCCAAATGGATGGGACATCATGGTTTGGTATATTATCATATCATACTACAGTACATCATCACATGGTTTGATGGTTTTAGCTCAGACTATTATATGAACCCAGTAATTATGGTTTGTACTCTATGGTTGATAGTGTAGTACAATATATAAACTCATATAATTGTAATTTTGATCATAAGCCTTGAATAAACAAAACATGACTTAGCACATCGTTCAAATCAGGCCAGCTATACTATAAGACAACTCAAGTTCCTTGATACCAAGAAAGATAATCCAAGTTAAGTAAAGCCTTTATTAACATCAACTAACATGGAATGGAAAAGTCTTCTGAGTTCTCCAGAACTTTTTATCCAACAGGATGCTACAAAAAGAGCCTATTGCAATAAGATGACCTATAAATACAAATAATCAACCAACCAAATAATTATCAGGAAGTAGAAAGAAGCAAGAATATTTAAAAATTGGCCATAACGTTTATAGCTCAGATCAGACAAGCTGAATAAATTTTGTTATTGGTTGATATAATCAGTGTTAGGTTTCTCTCACAATCAGGGAAAAAAAGAAAATAATATCTGCGTTGCCCAGCTCTGAAAATATAAACCCATTAGCCTCCAATCTATTTTCACTACCAGCCAATCTACACAGGCTTCTGCCTTAGTAGAGTTAATATAGTTCATGGACATAAATGGCTGCCCAGTTGTAGTAGATTTATTTAGTAAGCATGGTCTACTGGCAAAGAGCTCTTTTTATAATTTATTACTTAATACATATGTTTTCTGAATTGTGCATCATTAATATTGAGAATGGAAACCCACTAATTGCATCTATGGTCTTAATAAGAGTATCTGGAGATAAATGTGTGTTAGAAAGGGAGCACAAAACATTGTGTTAATTAGCTTCATTATGGAATCATTGCTTTAGCATTGTTAATTAATTTGCCTAATTGGGAAAGTGAAGTCATTGTTGTTAGAGCAGCACCGCTCATTCAATTGAAGCGCTTGTGTGGGTGTGGATGTTGCAACCTCCTTGAGCAAGCAAGTTGTAATTTCAGTAGAATATGAAGGAATATAAAATAAGACAGTAAGATTAAAGAGCGAAGGAAAGGCAATATCTCATCAATAGAAGTAATCTAAATGAGCATCCTGAGAGTAAGCCAGAAATAAACAAGTCTTTCAGGTGTGCTAGAAAACTTTTAAATAAGAACGTCTTCTGAATCATCATCATCTTTTAATGACCTCATAGTCCCTTGAGGGGTGGAGTCTGGGCAATTGAATGGAGCTAGCAGAGTGTTTTAATGGTCAGATGTTCTTTCTGTCACCAATGTGGAGTTTTGTTCAGCAGATATATTTTCGGGGTGCTCAGAGACAGAAATATCTGCCTCTACCTAGGATCGAACTCACAGCCTCCTGATCGTGAGGCGAGAGCTCCACCTCTAGGCCACCGCACCACTCTAAGGAACTTCTGCTGAATCTGGAGTGTTTTTTAAATATGTTACAGTATTTTTATTACAAATTTCTTTCCTTACATGCATGTGCATGTCAAAATATTTGTAAAAAAAAAAAAGATGGAGCTTGTACCATAACAGATTTTGTTATTTGCTCTCTCTTGTTCCTCTGCTATGGAAGCCCATGCTTCAAAAAGAAGATGCAAGATCAGGATCACAAAGTGGTCTGTCTTGGAACAAAAACTAGTGCTAGTGATTTGAGACTGTAAACATTTGGATGGCTAAGAAATGGCATAAGTGACTGCTTACCTGAGACTGATTTTGTGTCATAAGGTACTTGTAACCATACAGACTTTTAGCATGCAAAAAAATAGATTTTGCCTCAACTAAAGTAAAGACATCTATAGACATGATGTATATACACAGGAAAAAAAATCTATATACTACTAAAACTCTTGTTGTCATGATCTTTAATTTCTGAAATAGAGTATCATAGGGTATCAATTTGATGTGAGATGCTTTGCCAAATGTTTGCTCTGTGGGTTATTTTATTAAGTTAAAGTATATGCATGGCTGGGGATCACTGCATTAGTAATTGAAACTAAGGCAAACAATAGGATGCTATCCAAGATGGATACTTTATGGGAAGTACAGCCAGCTATAGCTGGAATAGAGGCTTGTCTATCTGTACCGTTCGAAACAATAAACATACAGAAATATTAGATTGTTTTGGTTGGGCTAGGTCAAGAGAGGAAGAGAGAATGAGAGACAGATTTTCCCAGTGTGAGCTGTTTTTGATTCCATGGACAGTTGAAGAGCAAGAAATAAGTTGCTACTGAATATATATATATATTTTAAAAAGGTATCTTGCAAAGTGAAAAAAAAAAGATCATTGAACATCCCATCTGGAACTGTTAGTAAATGCATGTCCAAAAAGAACAATCAACACAAGCTTTTGAGTTAGCATTGATAACAGAACAAAAAAGACAGAATATTTCAGGAAGGCATTTCAACATGGTTTGAACTCTTCAAAATACCTTGCAGTTGGAATAAAATATGGTGCAAATTGTAAGGGGTTTATGCTCCTTGGAGTTTAGGCAATGACAATCAAAGCAATGATTTTTTGCTTCTGCCACATCTTCATGATTTCCTGTCCATACATTTCTATTCTATTTCTATTCTGAAATTACCCTTGCTTTGAGAAAATCATACTGCATTAAGCATTGCTCCATCAAACATTAACTTTGTTGTGTTTTTTCCTCCACTTGACTCAAATATTTGTTTTGCAATTAAAACTTTATTCATTCTCTTCAAATCTTCTCAAGCGTTTTTCATACTTGTCATTTATTTTTGCTTTTGGTCCATGCTCATTCAGCATCTATTCATGGTTGACTTTATCTCCTCTTGTTTTACCATAGACTGTCTTAAGTACTCCAATTCTTCTCCGTTCTACTTAGTTTTGTGTTCTTGGCATACGCATTTTTCATTTCCATATCACAAAGTGAGCAGAAACATTCTCTTACTGAAGTTTTTGCCTTCTCTCTATCTCTTTTACAAACATTTCCTTGCAATATACCATATATTATCACCAGCATCGTACTAGAATTTTCATCTTACGATTTTTCCATTCATTTCCCTATCATTAGTAAAGAGTCTCCTAATAGAGGTAGTGCTCCACTTCCAACAATTCATTTAGTGACTGTTCGAAGTTACAATGGCACTGAAAAAAAGTGACTTCTGACCATTTTTCACACTTCTGACCATTGCAGCATCCCCATGGTCACATGAACAAAATTTGGATGCTTGGCAACTAACTCATATTTATGATGGTTGCAATGTTCTGGGGTCATGCAATTCCTTTTTTATGACCTTCAGACAAGTAAAGTCAATGGGGAAGCTACATTCACTTAACCATGTTATTAATTTTAACAGCTGCAGTGATTCACTTAACAACTGTGGCAAGAAAGCTCATAAAATGGGGCAAAACTGACTTGACAACTGTCTCACTTAGCAACAGAAATTTGGGGCTTAATTGTGGTCATAAATCAAGGACTACCTGTATACACAAATTCATCTCCTTGCTCTAGTTTACAATTTATGTATTTGTTGCAATTGTTCATTCTATGTCCTTGTCAAATATAATCACTTCTGGTGTGTGTGTGTGTGTGTGTGTGTGTGTATATATATGTGTGGTTATATTTTTTACTGATGTTCTTAAAAATTCAGAGAGACTGGTATAGATCTATTTCGGGCTTTTTT
>JANHFL010000057.1:159495-173794 GCA_032468155.1 Oxyrhabdium leporinum
TGCCCTCATCAGCCAGACATACTCTTATGGGATTTGAACCCGGGTTGCCTGCAATGCAGGCTGTTATCTTAACCACTGAGCCACGGGTTCTTCTCCCTTTTCATATATATATATAAATTCAAGCTTATATCTTTATCATATATGATCTAACATCTGCAGCAAATCATTCTCATTAATATGTTTAAATCCACACTGTCATACCATATAATATAATTTACTTTCTTTTATTCCAAGCAGCATCCATATTCTATTTCTTTGAGCTTGCCTTACACTCACTCCATTGGGGAATTCATATATCATCTAATATTTTTCATTAAGAAATCATACAAAGAACTGACTTGTACAATCCTTTAGCTAGTTTCTTTTATTAAACATAATTTTTACTGAAGACATATTTATAAGGATAAAACAATACAAATATTAGACAGGAAACAAAGAAAATAAGGAAGAATAGTTAATAAGTAAGAAAGAAAATAGAAAGAAGAAAAGAAAAGGACTGTAAGAAGCAGCTTCCAATTTTTTTGACAGCAGTTATAAACACATGTATATTTTACTCTCTCTCTAAAGTTATTTCATAATTTTATTCTTTCCATAGGTTACCCTTTCTAAACTTCAAACCCATAAATCATTTTTTTCCCAGCAAAAAGTCCATAAGTGGTTTCCAGTCACTGACATTAATTCTGCTTTATTTCTGTTTTTTTCTTTTTTGCCATGCATATTAAGAAAATGATTTATTCCACATTTAAAGCCTTGCATCACCTTTGTATCCTTCACCAATTATTTCAGTTTTTCATCATTTAGTCCTTGTATACCACCCAGAGTCATTACTTGAGATAGGCCACTATATAAATCATATAAGAAAACAAGTGAGTAAATAAATAATATGCAGTCGGCTTGACCATGTTTTAGATTTATATTCAATTTTTTTGCATTTTCTTCTTATTCCGTCAGATCCTCTAATGCTATTCCTACATGTACATGTACATGTATATGTATACATATAAAGTATGCGGAACTCATATTTAGTTCTTCCCTTATGTAATAAGTAACTATCACCAAATTGATGGATGCTTATTTTAATACAGACAATCTAGATGACACCATTTCACAATTTCTGACACAATTTTCAGGCTTTTGATTCATAATTAAACTGTTAACTTCAGTTCCCTGAATATATTAATCAACTCCAATCCACAATGTCAGATCAACTGTGTTCAAATATATTGTGTTCCTTTTCCTTATTTTCTTTCATTTCATTTGTTAATTCATGTTTTTATCCATGCTATATACCATCTCAAAATTCACCACATACCGTGGATATGAGACCAGAATTTTAGTTGCTAAATGAATGGTCATAAATCAAGGATTCATCACGTTTGAATGCCCATAATCCCTTATGGGTTGGAGTCTGGGCAACTGAACTAAGCTGAGTGTTTACTGGCTGGATGCCCTTCCTGTTACCAATGCGGAGTTATATTCAGCAGATATATTCTAAGGGTTCCCAGAGAGAGAATTATCTGCCTCTACCTAGGATCGAACTCACAGACTCCTGATTGTGAGGCGAGAGCTCCACCTCTATGCCACTGCACCACTCAGTCATAAATCAAGGATTAACTTACTAAAAAACAAAATGCAGCAAAGATAAGATAGAAGTTAAAAGGAGTTGACTTGTTGCTGCTGACAGAAATGTTAGACAACTAGGAACAATGGAGGAATTTAGAATTGGGGCCCTCTGGACACTCATAAAAACAGAAAACGAAACTCAGTAACTGAGTTAGAAAGCTCAAAGTAAGCCATAGAGCAGAATCAAGAGGCACATATATGAAAAGAAAACAGTGCAGCAGATGTTTGGTTCTAACCCACAGCCAGGAAAAGAACTATGTAAAAAGGAGAGAGCAAATTATTAATAAACAAGAAGTATACGGCAAAAGCACAAGAGACCCCTGCTGGTTGAAGAAACAGCAGCAGGCTTGTTCAAAGTCAGATGAAACTGGAGAGATCCTATCTTGGGGGGATATAGCAGCTAGCTTCTGTGTCACCCGCTATACTACTTAGAGAATCTAATCCATTATTATATTATTCAGTCATTTCCTGAAGATAAAAATTTATCAATTACTTTTCTTGATTTGACCTTTAGATAATATCTATAATGTCTGTTTACCATTATGTGCCACAATGACAAATGATAGCATGGAAATCCTGCTAAGAGGTGTGTGTGTGTGTGTGTGTGTGTGTGCGCGCGCGCTTTTCCTATTGCTGCTATACTGACTAAAACATATCTAGCAAATCTGAAGAAAATGTTGGTGACTTATGGAGCAAGCTCTCCAAAGAAAAGAGATTGGCCCCATATCCTGAAATCTGATTTTTTTTTTTCCAAAAGGGAAGGTAAGACATCTATTTGATTGGGGTTTTTTTATTATATTTTTCGTTTATGATTTTGGAATTTTATATATATAGCATTTAGCTCCCACCATGGAAATGTAATTTAAATGCTTGTATTACTTGTAATTACTGTAAACTACTAAGAGTCTTGTAATTGCAGCAGGCATAAATATGATAAGTACTTTTAGTTTAATTATTAAACTCAACATAGTGTCATTATTTCACATGTTGTTTAATAAGCTTGGTCTTCTATCAAATTAACAATTGCATTTCCATGAAAAGCTTTATATGATTTCTGGCTGTGACGTTCCCTAGACCAGCAGATTAGCAAAGCCTTGAAATATAAGGAACCTGGGTGATCCAAACTGATGGCATTCCATCTAAAACCACTGAGATGCTATGATGTTAAGATAATGAATAAGGAGCCAGGAGATCCTAGTCCCCTTTAACAAGAGAAGTTCACTCAACTGAACTTATTCCATAGGATTATTACTATAGTGAGTAAATGGGGATGAATAGCAATAGCAATAGCACTTAGACTTATATACCGCTTCACAGTGCTTTACAGCCCTGTCTAAGCAGTTTACAGAGTCAGCATTTCCCCCCACCCCCCAGCAATCTGGGTCCTCATTTTATCCTCCTTGGAAGGATGGAAGGCTGAGTCAACCTTGAGCCGGTGAGACCCAAACTGCTGGCAGCCGGCAGTCAGCAGAAGTAGCCTGCAGTATTGCATTCTAACCACTACGCCACAACAGGTGTGAAGGAGTGCTCATGAAAAAATGAGGGGTAAAAATTAACAATTAAAATAATAATTTAGCCCTTTCACTAAATAAAAGCTGAGATATAGCTTTCTAAGCCTCTCTATCCGTGAAGATCATAGGCATGAATTCTATCTATGTATCTGTCTGTCTGTCTAACTTCTTAACTCCTCAACTGAACCTCCCCTCATACCCTGGGCATTGAACCAATGCATTACTTCCTGTCATGAGCTTTCCAAAATCCTAAGAATGTTATGTTCCACCAAAGCCCAAAAGCAGTTCCACTCTGAGAGTATAATCCTATCCTAATTATTTTAAGATCTACAGCTAGATCAGAGACCACGCTGAGGTCTTTCAAGGGACATGTATTACCCTCTGGCCTAACAAAAAAAAGGAACAGAGAACATCACCTGCACTAGTCACTAATTTTACAATCTAAAATGCTACCTGTGACATTTAACCCTAAAATGCTACCTGTGACTATTACCCTTACGGCAATCTTGATTCATAAGAGCTAGACATGTTTCTGTCTGTGTCAGACTCTACAGTTGTAATCATATGAGCCTTTTTATTCATTCTCTTTTGTGATTTGTCTCTTTCCAAAGCTGTTGAATCTGAATTATTTTTGCAAAATATAATTTCTTCTCCAAATATGGTAGTTTTTGATTACTGTCTTAATTGTTTGTACTGTTGTTTTAACCCTTGTAGCTTTCCCAAGACTGTATACAAGTGGACAATCATAGAAAATGAATGAATGAATGAATGAATGAATGAATGAATGAATGAATGAATGAACCATATGTGTTAGTTGGAAACTGCAGAAAAGCATAATTCAGCTAGGCAAGAACCCTCAGTAGTTGGAAATATTTAAGCAGATAGATAGCCAAAATTCAGTAATACAGTGCTTTGTATTGCATGAAACCTCTTTCTTTGAACAAAGGCTTTATCATCTGAATACATTTATGGACCATGTCACATGGAGACCAGATTCCAATCTAGACCTATGTTCCTAAGAATGATGCATTGAAGATTATTCAGTTAGCATCAGCATGAGAATGGCAGCTGTTGTATTGAGCAAGGAATAACTAAGCAAAAGTGTTAATTAGTCTAATAACCTGAGTTTCTAACTGCTGCTGTTGATTACTCAAGAACAGTAGCTGAAATAAGTATTAGTCCCACCCCATGACATAGCTTCATCTCATTCCAGTATTAGCTTACATTTATTAAATGGAAAGCCAACTTATTTATGCCAGTTAGTAATTTCTCATAAATAAAGTTATTTTATAAAGTGTTTATTAGAATCATGGGGGAAAATATACTTTACTTATAAAGTAAATTAACTGTGAAAGTGTATAAGCTTTAATTTTACACAATTTATGTTCAATATAAGCCGTGTAATTTTCAGGGGGAAATTTTATTTTTCTCTGTTGAAGGTATTTATTTGTATAGTTTCTGCTGGAATAGAAGTTGGCCCTAAATTTGAGAGCAAATTCCCACACAGAATCTCTCGAAAAGGAGATTAACTTTTAGCATTTATTGGATTAATTTTCAACCATCTTGTTGCCAAACCTTCTACAAGCAGTTTTTGTCTCAAGGTTCATATATCCAAAAGGAGGAAAAACATGCCACATTGAGTTTTCACACCTCTTACTTTAAAAAAAATAATTAGATTAGGAAAAAAAATACATAGCCCTATGAAGATATAACATAAGTACAGAAGAATTTTTAAACAACACCAAGTTACAGATCTAAAAGGGGATGAATTTCTTAGTGTAGAGAGGGTTACTCTAAGCTATAGTTGGCTTTCTTACATAACAGGTCTCCTTAAGGCTACACTATATAAATAATCCAGTTCTAAACCCATATCCTACCTTGACCTGATTCATTGTAATTGCATAGAATTGCACTGCATAGAAACTCTATGCCAGGGGTGCAGCTTGTGGACTTCAATTCTCAGAATTTCCAAGTTAGCATGGTTGGCTGCAGAATTCTGGGAGTTGAAGTCCAAAAGCCTTAAAGTTGCCAAGGTTGGACACCCCTGGCATAGAGTTTCTATGCTCTGTGTCAAGATAATTACAATGAATCAGGGAGACGTAGGCAACCCCTTTCATATAAGTTCTATTATTCTCTTCTTGGTTCCCTTTTCTTATGCTAGACCTCCAGTCTGTGTCTATCAGCTTCTATTTCTGTTGGCTTTCCAAGTCTTAATTCACCCATAACCATAATCATTGGGTAATTTCCTACCCAATGAAACTCAACAATACCTCTTTCCCTAGTTTCCAAACTCTCAATCTATGCTTCTAAATTCTTTCCACAAAGCTTTGCACCTCTTTTGCAACTTACTGAAGATCTCATGAGAAGCACAATTGCTTTGTTCTAAGTTGGGATATGTGTCTGCTTATATGTGTGAATATTATTTAATGAAATAAATTAGAGTTTAGCATAGTCCTAAAATGTATAGATTGCAAATCAAAGAGGGGAAAGCAGTATCTGGAAAAAAACAATCAGTAAGATTTGTTGATGTTTATGTTAAACCTTCACTTGCTATAGTGTTGGGAATTGTAAATCTAATAATGTCATTCTATGAACTAATTTCAGGTGTTGGCTGTTCACAAATTAAACAGGAAAAGCAGACATCTTGTAGCTAAATCTTCAAGCAAATGTGTTAGCTAAAGTATAACATTTCATTTACACAATATTTGGAAGTTTCAGTTCACTTACTTCCTCTTTGACTTCCAATATAGTGAAATTTCTCTTGTGCTGAAAATTGCATAATTATCAATTTAAGGAACCCTACCTTCAGAAAAGTTAGGAACATGCATTAAATTAGCTTGCAGGACTTCAATGACAATTAGTATAGCTATAAAGAGTGTGATATGCAAATTAGCAATGTTTCAAGAAATTAATTGTGAATGAGCAGATTTTTTTTGTTAAAAAAAAAAAGCAGAGAACCATGGGATAAACTACACATGAAAAGCAAAATAGAAATGAGGAATTTTAGTAAGAATCTTTAATATCTGACTTGACAAAATAGAAGCGCTTATTATAATAATTTGATGGTGCTTCTTTTTTACAGGGTAATAATAACCATACCACAAACTAATAAACTCCAAGGCCAAAAGTATATATCAACCAAATATATAATTATTAATGAGTTAGGAAAGCCTCAGATGGCTATTATACTGTAATCATACTAATTGTATATTATTGGAATACACAAACTATAATTGACATTGGAATAACAATGGCTGTAAGAATAATTAAAAAGGCTATAGCCAAACCGAAATTATAACCGGAATTATTAGGAAAAGTTCTATGTATACTGAAAATTGCATACATCCCTTTATGGGTATGTAGTGCTAAGGAAAGGGCAGAAAACAATTAAGAAATATAATCAAAAGAAAGATCATAAAATAAGAGTCTTCCCAGTACCTTAGCAGTAGTGTCAGCATATACTGTAAATATCTTTCAAAATGCAATTTTTAAAAAAAGTGTGGCTAATGCTGGTGTATACCAATTGGTTTTTCCCCCCATATTATTGTATCTTGCAAATCATCCTTGTTGCTAGTACATCCATTTATTGCTTCATACGTAACATTTTCTTCCTTAAACTTCTAAGCTCTCTCTTTTTGAAGATCTCTACAAATATATCCAACAATAGATTTTTTTGGGTTCTCCATGTTATCAACCCCTTAATTATTCATACATTTATTTTGCTATTCAATTCTCATTAATTCACCACATCTATCCAGCAACAACTTCATCAATCTTTACCAATCCTGTCAACTCATTTACTCTTTCAATATATATTTACTTTGCTATTTAATCCTCATTCCTTCTTTCTATATATCCAAGCCATTCAAAATACCTATTTCATTTTTGTCACTCAAATTCATTTGGCACTTGTTTATTTTTGGCCTCCTCATGTTGTTTTAACATAGATGTTTCCTAAATTTCTATTGTATTCAGTGTTTCTGCTCACATACCGAAGTCTTTTTCTACAGAGCAAAGAGGTCGGGAATCTGTTGTACACAGCCATTTTCAGGTCCATCAATATTCAGTTTTTGTGAAATACCATGTCAGTATTTTTATAATGTGCATATTTAAAAATATATCTTACCAGGATTCAAGCTGCACTAATTGTCATTAAATATTTCCCTCTTAAATATTTTCAATCCAAATGTTTCCTATTGGATCTGTATGCTTTCTCTGGCGGACTAATATTGAGAGTCTCTATTTTAATCAGCACTTGTTCAGGCATTTGGCTACAAAACTATAAGCAAGTTTCGTTTTTATTATTTTTTAATAAAATTCTTAAATTGCAAGGGTGGGTTTTTTTTTTTTTTTGTTCTCATCTCCTCAAAAGGAGACAAGGCTATTGTTCTCTGGACAAATGGTGCTGTTGTGGCCAAAACCTGACTGAGTTAACTCAATCAAATTATTTTCAAGGTATAACATAAATTTATTAAACATGCAAACACCTATAGTGCATACGGAGTTTCCATTGGCGGCTTGCTGAGCAGCTCTAAGTAAAACCAGAATCACACTTTACGTGCATTTGGCCTTGTACATTACAAAGACAAGAAGACAAGAAAGAATGCAGAAAACAGTGTAAATTATAGCATAATGTTGGTCCTTTTTTTATAAACAACATCTGGGTGACCTTCTTATGATTTATCCCTTCCTACTATGACAGCATGCTATATTATCTTTGAGATATAGTCAGTGATGTATATATAAAATGGCTTCTTGGGCCACTGGTTCCTGTTTGATTCCTCTCCCTGTCACCACTCTGGTTTAATTCAGCTTGCTGTGAATATTTTATTAGAGCACAATATTTTATTACAAGGGCAATTTAAGCAGTTGACATGATGGTCCTTTTACCACCACAGTACAAAGTTATTATGGTTAGGAGGTCATCATCATCACTATCTCATCTGCCTAGTTTCCAGTGAATAAATTGTAAATAAGTTTGTAACAGTCTTGTATTTTTCACTAATCAGTGTTGAGAAGACCAAAGCATTCTGGAAAAAGGAAAGTACAACATAAGCTATAACAAGAAACTGTGCCACGAAGCTAGATAAGAACGATGGTTTTGAATGTCTCCTTTCTTCATTGGCCAATTTTACATCCTATCTTGCAAGTTGATCTCTATGCTCAGCAACTCAGACATTTGTCTGGCCTCTAAAGACATTTTGCACAGATATAATCATCTTTTAGGATTTTTTTAAAAAAATAAAAAATGCCTTTGGATTAGAGAATTATTATATGTGTCTCCTCTATGGTTCTGTATTATTTGTTTTATTGTATTTTAATTCTTGGTATGACAACACATAGCTGGTTTCGTATGATCCTAAAGCTATGTAGTTTTCCATATTTTCATGTCAGATGGCTTTGCATATTTGTGAAGTTACTCTTTTTAGAAACACTGGGTTGATATAACAATAGCAGAATCTAAGTATTAAAACAAAAATTCTGTTAATAGAATGTCACAAATTGCAGCCAAACTGAAAAATGAGTGCTTTCTTTATAATAGCACCTTATATAATTTTATTCTATCTCTATCTCATCTGGAAGTATATCTTCACAGTTCTTCTGAACTGAAAATCTGTTGTAGGTAAATCTATGAACACAAGATGTCACTGGGTAGTTTGTTTGAAAGTTTCTTAATCAAAGCAGGGCATTAGAATAAATTAGGTAGATTTCATTTACCCAAGCATCAACTTAATAACTGAAAACTCTGAACAAGAAGGTGCCTTTCACTTCCCAGCCCCACGCAGTTCATTAGGTGGAATTATTAACATAAATATCAAATGTTCTGAAGGATCTTAGAGAAAGTAAAGAGTGCAATCAAATCAGATAGTGAATTAATAATGGAGAGATGGAAGGGACTGGCCATCAGAGCACAATTTATGGAAAAAGTGTTCAATTAATGTTTAATATAACACAAATATACTGATATGCTTAAGGAATGTTAAGGACTTTTTTGCCCTTTGTATACTGTCATTTTATTGTCTATGAAGATTCTCAGCCATCCAGGTCGTGGTTGTCCCAGAGGTGCTTTTTCAAGAGGCAACTGGACTTTCTGGTTTTTCTTTGAAGACATTTTGCTTCTCATCCAAAAAACGTCCAAAACCAGGAAGTCCAGTTGCCTCTTGAAAAAGCACCTTTGGAACTGTCATTTAATCATTCAACGGTAGCTTTCCTCCAACATATAATATTAAAACCCATGAACCAAACTGAATAGTTTACAATGGTGAAATTGAAGTTAACTGGACAATTTGTTACCAAATGCAGGTAGATCTTGACTTACAATCATTCATTTAGTGACTATTTGAAGTTAAAATGTCACTGAAAAAAAGTGACTTATGACCATTTTTCACACTCACACCTTGGCAGAATCCCCATGGTCACATGATCAAAGTTCAGACACTGGGCAACTGGATTGCATTTATGATGGTTGCAAGTGTGCTGGGATCATGTGATCACATTTTGCAACCTTCTGACAAACAAAGTCAGTGAGGAAGTAACAACTGTATTACTACCTTAATAACTGCAGTGGTACATATAACAACTGTGGCAAGAAAGCAACAGAAATTTTAAGCTCAACTGAGGTTGTAAGTTGAGGACTACCTGTAAAAACAGAAAAAATCATACATGTTGTTTATAAATTATGAATCTGCAATGATACTGGGACTTCAGTAATACCTAGTCCCAAGGCACTTCACAATCTGGGATGAATTATAATATGATACTCATATATCTATTCTGCATAAGATGGGTATTTATTCTATCCATTCACTTTATTCCAACAAAGATGATGAAGAAGTGTAACATATTTATCAAGCACAGCTTATTTGTATGTTCAAGTTCATACTTCTGTTTATGCCACACTATCTGCCACCCAAGACAGCTTTTCTTTCTTGGCAACATTGTACGTGTGGTCTAGATTAAGATAAACAATAAAATAAATGATCAACAAATGTTAAGATCATCTTTTATCTAGATTGACAAATGACTTTGGAAAGGAACAAGAACATATTATAACAAATAAAAAGAAATGATGCCGAAGACAATAAGAATGTACCATATGTCTCTTATAGTATAGTTGGCCAAGCATCTCCAAGTGCCCCCCCCAAAAAAAATCTTACCGCTGAGTACTTGCTAATGGACTGCACTGCCCAGAAAAGATCCTGATGTCCATCCTTTTTCAGTAATAACCTAACATGTTTTACTCCTAGGTTTGAATGTTTGTTTTTAGTCAATGTCATTTTCAAACTAGTTTTAACAGGAAAATAGTCAGAATTGATGGAGAAACATTTCCATGGCTCTTAAGGTTGCATGTGCAGAATTGGTTCATAATAAAACTTTATAGATAGTATGTTGTGCATGCAGTATGTCTTGTGTTACAAACATGTTAATTCCAACAAAGTTTGGTCAAATGCAGACTTGTCCTTGATTTTTTTATCTTTTGTATTCCAGGTGTTCCAGATTTCTGTGCATCTGACCATTCAATCTATAAACTTGCTTTGCTAAGCTAAGAGGGAGTGATGGCTCAATATGCCAATATAAATTACACAAATGAACTAAACTTTGCATAAAATGCTCCAGGATGAAAATTTAACACTTCAGTCAATATGCCAAAAGAGTTTAGAATGGAATACCTTACCTAAATGATAGGTCTTGGGCTTAACTATAAATGTTGAATACTTACAAAATATGTGAATAGTCTAATAATACAAGAGAAAAATGTCTTCCATTATAAAGAAAGCTCTACTATGTTAATCCATTTGTTCAATTCTCTTCAGCAAGACAATCCAACTTTATTGAATCAAAAATAAACAAACAAAACTAAAGGCAATGAACCATTATAAATAGATGCTATCATGCTTAGTGTACTAGACCTAAGGAAAAAAAAATACTGGTCTTGCAGAGCTAATAGGTTCAGGCAACCCAATGTTTTCAAAGTTTAAAGATCATGTCTTCCAAACCTTGTTCTGTTAGGAAAATGGTACATTTAGTGTTAGAGGCTAAATGCTGAAACTAAGAATTTAAAATGTGATGACAAGTGAAAATTGTCTTGAGAAGCACAAGTTATTATTTTTTTTCTTCCGGGAAAGTTGTTCTGCAAATTTTTTTGTGACGCGCAATTTCATGTTTTATGGAAGTTAAGCAAAACAAAACAACAACAGAATCCTGTTAGTCATAAATACCCTCCCATCTGAATCACAACAAGCTGAAAAGCTTGTTTTATTAGGTTTTCATGTATGCATTCTTTTGCTCCAATGAAATAGGGCAGTTATTACTGTATATTGTAAACAATATTTTCTCCCAGCTATATAATACAAGGGAATAACTTAAAACACTTTTACTAACTCCAGGATAGAACATGATTTACAAATTACCTGCTATACTAATAGCCTGGAAACAAGTAACTCATGGTCAATTTTGGTTACTGAAAGGGCACTTTACTTCTTTCCCTTCATGTCCTGCTGGGATGAAAAACCAGCTTTAAAAGTGAATGCAAAAGTTTATACAGTGTTACAGGAATCTTCTCTTCGTTTCAAAATGTGAAAATGAATTATGGTAATGACACCAAGTTTTTCCTTTTTGCTTGTTTGTATTATGTGTCTTTAATTAAGATAGGTCATGCAAAATGTAGCCATTTTGCAGTTATCCATTTTGATATCTTCAATCCACTATTTCCTGCGTAATCTAACTATGGGAATACCTCTGTCTCTTGCCTTCTCTTTTCTTCTTATTGCAGAGCAATAAGTTTACCATACTAAGTGAGATTGATAAAGGAAATGGGAGGTTATGAAAGAATGACGTAGATCAAATACCAGCAGAAAGCAAAAGTACCATACTGTATAATAATTTTAAAGGCAGTTAATGTTTTTGCATATGTTTAGTGAAATAGATAACAGGAAAAAGCACACTGATGGAAGCTAGGGGATATTACATATGTTTATAGTTTTGTTATACTCTTTTTAATCCATTGATGGGCCATAATAATTTGTTTTCTGAATTATGCACATCAGACTGTTGCTTTCAAGTTTGAATGATCTGAAAAAAAATATCCTCAAATTCTGTAACGAATTGCATTTCAAAACAGTTTCAAAACTTTGGTTGGTCTGAGATAGTTATTTGAAGGGTTTCACTCTGATCTATCTAGCACTATCTGACTGAGATCTGAGACATCTTTTCTCATGTATAATTCCAATGAATTAAGACAAACTATAACAATAATTGATAATATGGTTCCATTATTTTTTTGGAAAACCAAAACCAGGTCTTCCTAATCATAAGGGTATATAAATAAGTGCTATTAACTTTTATATGATATGATTTTCCCAGTTACTTTAACTTTACCATAATACTAATTGTGTTTTGTGAAATCTTTAAATTATTATTTTAATTACTTTCCTGAGCCACAGTGGCACTGTGGTTAGAGTGCAGTAACACAGGCTACTTCTGCTGACTATCGGCTGCCTGCAATTTGGCAGTTCAAATCCCACCAGGCTCAAGGTTTACTCAGCCTTCCATCGTTCCGAGATGGGTAAAATGAGGACTCAGATTGTTGGGGGCAATATACTGACTCTGTAAACTGCTTAGAGAGGGCTGTAAAGCACTGTAAAGTAGTATATAAATCTAAGTGCTATTGCTATTGTTATTTCAGAAAATCATCCAAAAAGGGAACAAAGAACGGCTAAATAAGGGGTTGCCACAAAGAAGAAGGAATCAAGTTATTCTTCAAAGCACCTGAAGGCAGAAAAAGAAGCAATAGATGGAAACTAATCAAGAAGAGAAAAAAACTAAGTTGACATTTCCTGACAGTTAAAACAATTAATCAGTGGAACAATTTGCCTTCGGAGGTTTGGAATTCTCCAACACTGGAAGAGATTGGAGAACCATTTGTCTGAAATGGTATAGGCTTTCCTGCCTGAACAGAGGGTTGGACTAGAAGACCTCCAAGGTCCCTTCCAACTCTGTAATTCTAATTCTAAATTATAGCGATGTGCACATGTCTGATCCAGCAGCAGAGCTGTATTCATTTAAGCCCTTTTTAAAACATCTGAAATCAAATTGCTTACTGTAATCTTTGAGTTACAGAGAACTTAACTTCACTTAACAACCTATTACTAATTCAGCAACTGCAGTGATTCACTTAACAACTGTTGCAAGAAAGGTCATAAAATGGGGTAAAACTCACTTAACAAATGTCTCACTAAGCAACATAAATTTTGGGCTCAATTGTAGTTATAAGTCAAAAACTACCTGTATTTACGTGTTTGAAATATTTATCATGCATGGCATCAAAGTATGAAATGTTGAAGGTAATTGTTATATGCAGTTGGTCAACAATAGAAATATTTTTTGTATCTTATGATTATAAAAGAAAAAGTGAAAGATCTACTCTAAAATTATAATACTGAGATATGGAGAACAACCTCATAAGTCACAGAATAGTGTTACAATGCCAGGGACAAAACTTATAATTAGGAAGTAAGTTAATGGAATAAGGACAAAAGGTTCACAGTATGTCAATGTCTGAAATTTCTAAAATAAGATTTGAATGGTAATTGGGAACCATTGTGGGATTTATTAGCAGAACAAGTCTGGACTGGTATTAAAGAAATTATTTCCTGTCCTGTGAACAATTTGATTGCAGACAACATTTAACATTTTCCATGGTACTTTTACTGTATTTTTCCCCTTCTTTAAATTATTGAATCTGGAAGTAGTTCATTTTGATTCATTTATAATAAACTGAGAAGCTAACATTGCATTATTTACAGAGGATAAATCTCCACAATGTCCAATGGTCATTAAAAGAAAAACATCAATTTAATAAAATTGACTTGTAACATTATCAGAGTTCCTGGAATTATCTTGAACCATTGAGACTAGTTTGCAGATTTAAAAAATATTTTTATACCTGAGAAGATTCAGAAAATCTTTCAACTCAACTTATCTATTTCTATATTTAAATCTATTTACAATGTGCTGTCTGAGAGAAGACAAGTTACATATAAATTTATTTTAAATTACAAGGATTTTTGTTGTGTCTGAGGGGGATAGGAGGGATAGATAGATAGATAGATAGATAGATAGATAGATAGATAGATAGATAGATAGATAGATAGATAGATAGATAG
>JANHFL010000057.1:175277-190277 GCA_032468155.1 Oxyrhabdium leporinum
CTTCCTTCCTTCCTTCCTTCCTTCCTTCCTTCCTTCCTTCCTTCCTTCCTTCCTTCCTTCCTTTTCTTCTTTCCTTCTCCTCTCTCTTATTAAGCGAAACACTGTAAAGGCTGGTCTTTATTTAAGGAAGCATGCCTAGAACCAAAGATGAGCACAGGGTAATCCTAATTAGCAAATGCCTTGTTTAGTGACCATTCACAGTTACAATGGTAATGAAAAAAATAATTTTACAATTACTTATTACTCACTGCTGTTATTCATTTTCCCTCAGAACAAGAGATTCCCCAGCATCAAAATGGGACAATTTGCTGCAACCAATTCACCATGTCCTACTCACCACAGGACAACTTGACATGGTCAACTCACCAGAGGACAACTCTCTATGGGACAATTCAACAATTCAATTTAATTACTTTAAATAATTAAAAAAACAGTATTTTAATTTTTGTTATTCATATTTCATTTTGTCCCTCCTTTGGCACCTTTTCTTTAATGATTCTAGCCCACTATTTCTTCAACATTAGGGTAACTCTTGTCCCGTGGTGAGTTGTCACATGGTGAGCTAACCATGGTGAGCTGTCCCGCAATGGGTTGACTGTGGTGAGTTGGCCACGGAGAATTGTCATAGACCCAATTTATGCATGGTAAAACTCCTTTTATTATAAGGTTACAGTAACAGAAATGTATATATAAGTATTATATAAAAATATTAGTATAACTTTCAGGAGGACTGGAAT
The DNA here is from genome assembly GCA_032468155.1 of Oxyrhabdium leporinum. Classification (NCBI taxonomy): domain Eukaryota; kingdom Metazoa; phylum Chordata; class Lepidosauria; order Squamata; family Cyclocoridae; genus Oxyrhabdium; species Oxyrhabdium leporinum. The sequence continues at coordinate 176,015 of JANHFL010000057.1, forward strand.
CTGGATGTAAAAATGTAAAGATTATGCTACTGTAACCTTATAATAAAAGGAGTTTTAGTATGCATCATTTTTGGTTTCCTAACCTGGTCTATTTCAAAAGCTGACATCAATCTTACAAATCTAACTACACCATCATCATTCTTCAAGAGAACTAGGGGAGATGCTTTCTCAAAGTATATTTCTGTTTCAGACTCAAGTTTCTTTTCTCTGCCTATTGTCTTTGTTGTAGTTCTTCCTCCTGTTCCTCAAGGTTATTGCTACTGCCCATCATTGGTAATTAGAAGTTTGTTTCACCACTGAAAAAAAATTGGGAACCAATGCAGCTTTCACAGCAATAGTACAACACAGGCAAATTGAGTGGTGTCAAGTGCTGTATGAGCTGTGGCAGTCTGGACCAGTTGTAACTTCTGGATGGTCTTCAAGGGCAAGCCCTTGTACAACACATTGTAATAGTCCAATTGGGAGATAACCAAGGTGTTGGTGAACATCAGCAAGGCTTTCTGGTCCATTTGAAGTTTCTGAGGATATTCAAACACATGTAATATATTTAGTCATGTCTGTAAACAAATTTGCAAAAAAAACCCAGTACCAGATGTAGAATGAGGGATTAATTTTCATGTAAAAACAGTATGAATCATGATCTGCAATAATAAAACCAAAATGTTGCAATAAGTAAAACAGTGGGAGAAATATATAGATAAGATCTGATCCCAGGAAAAAAATGTAGAAGTGTAGAGGAAGGGATAAAACACAAAAACTACCAGAGGTATCACTTAGCAGAGAGAATTGTCACAGTGTGAAGTTAAGAAGTTCAAACTTTGAAAGTTCATGTAATAGTCAATGAAAGTTTAAACTGACACAGTAAAAAAAAATAAATCTGAATCCCTATGTTTCCCATTGAATGTGTATAAATATAGCCACTAATAAATTCTCACCCTGTTTTTGAACCAATATTATGTACTATGAACCCTCACCTCCTCTTATCTATCCCCAGCTGGGTTAGATAAATTACAAGAGCAGATGTGGATCATTAGGGAATTTTGGAAAAAGAAAAAAAAAAGAAAAGAAAAACTGAAGTCTTAGACATTGTACGAATGTTATTTACTTGTTTCCTACAGGGCAACATGTTTTCCTTTATTGCATAAAATATTAATGGTAACCATTAACCCTCTTTCATTTCAAACAACAGCAACAGCAACAGATACTGATTTAAATGAGCGCCAGAGTGCACTATTGGAATTAGAATAGATCATAAAGTGAACAAGTGGAAAGAAACACATGGTCATTTGGATGAGCAAAGATCTCTGACTGGAAGCAGGTGTGAACTGGAAATATATTCTGCAATTTCTTAAGGATGTTCACCTAAGACACATTTCTTATTTGTGACTGAATCCTTATGCAAGGTAAGGTAATCAAATTCCTCATTCCATATGATACACTTTGGATGATAAGAATCTGAAATCATATCTTCCATATTTAATTGGTTTCTGACAGTTATTTATCATCATAACTTATTTATATTCCTATTTCACATTTTCATTTGAAACATGCATGCTAATATCAAGTAGAAGAAAGCAATTCTAAATTCCTGGCACAGTTCAGAATTTGAAAAGATAGAAAGGGAATGTTTTCTTCTGATTATTTTGCAGACTTGCTCATAGCATTTTCCTTGATAAAAATAATAATTAAAAAAAAGAGTTTGCCATGACCTTCCTTTCTATCTCAATATCATTGAGGACTGCATCAGGGTTGTGTTTGACCTTGGCATGGCTGGGGTGGACATGGCCAGCTTCATGTCACTTGCATCAGGGGCGCCTGTTGTGGCCCAAGTGCCCTGCCAGCGAAAATGGCTCCTGAGCTCGGGAGGGCTGCTCACTCTTGAGCTCTATTTTTACTGGCAGAGGCACCGCAGGCCTGTCTTTTGCTGTTTCCAGGGAGGCCCTGAGGGCCAGATCTAGGCACCCCACAGGCCAGATCTGGGCCGCAGACCTTGAGTGACACCCCTGATCTAGCCCTATAGCCTATTTTCATTGAAATCCAGCCAGACCTGGCCCAACTTCTAAGACAAAAATTTGCTAAAAGCTTCCAATCCTGAGATAAGGATTTTCAATAAAATAAGTAAATAGCAATAGTACTTATATATTGCTCCATGATGCTTTACAGCACTCTCTGAATGTTTGTTTGTTTGTTTTTTACAAATGTCAGCACATTGTTCCCAATAATCTGGGCCCTCCTTTTACTAATCTTGAAGGATGGAAAACTGAGTCAATCTTGAGATGGTCAGGACTGAACACCAGGCTATGAACAGAGTTAGCCTGCAGTACTGCACTCTAACCACTGGGCCACCTTGGCTCAATTCTAAGCAGTTTTTAGATTAGATTAACAGAGTTGGAAGGGACCTTGTAGGTCATCTAGTCCAACCCCCCGCCCAAGCAAGAGACCCTACAACATTTCTGACAAACGGCAGTCTAATCTCTTCTTGAAAGTCTGAAGTGATGAAGCTCTCACAACGTCCGAAGGCAAGCTGTTCCACTGGTTGATTGTTCTCACTGTCAGAAAATTTCTCCTTATTTCCAGGTTAAATCTCTCCTTGTTCAGTTTCCATCCATTATTTCTTGTCTGGCCTATAGGTTCTTTAGAAAATACCTTCACCCCTTCCTCTCTGTCGCAGACCCTCAGATATTGGAACACTGCTATTATGTCTCCCCTGGTCCTTGTCTTCGCTAGACTAGCCAAGCCCAGTTCCTATAACCGTTCTTCATATGTTTTCATATATAATATTTGGATGAAGTTCCTCTCTCTGAGATGGTGAGCTACTTTTTACTGGAATTCAATTCCTTTGTGGAGAAAGAAAAATAGGGACATAAAGGTGACAATGGTAAAAGCATTGATGGATTTTTTTTTCCCAGCTTAGTTTTTAAGAAAAAGAGCAGATGGTAACTTCTTCAAAGACAGTGTTCATTCCTTCAGGGGAAAATGAAATGTTGCAACATTTTACCATTGCACTGGAGCAGATAATTAGGCAATCAAAACTATTAAAGGCTGACAAAGTACAAGAATTCAGTGAACTTTTCTTTGCTTCATTGTTGTAGCAGCTGTAACAATTCAGGTACAGGGAGAAAACATAAGGCAAAGCAGATTTTAATGACTCTGAATATTTCTATTTAGAGCATGGTGGTCAATCATAGACTTCATTTCTCAGTGATGGGAGAACTTGTTTTATTATGTGAAGCATGAATATCAGCAGAAAATAAGTTCCACTGAATTCAGAATGTGTGATCCTATACAGTTATAGGTTTCATTCACAGATGGTATCTCAAGAGATTATCAGTTTTACTTCAAGACTGAGGAATCAATAATGAGGCAAAGGAATGTAAACAAAGCAAAAGCTTGCCTGTAAAGTTTGCTTTGAAATAGATTGTCAAACTGGTGGCCTGCTGGCCAGATGTGGCACACATAGGCCACACCCACCCCAGCTCCATGAAGGGAAAAAAAAACATTGCAATATGTCACGTGATGGCAATGTGACACAGCAAGTTTGACATCCATGAAATAAAAGAATCATCTTAAGTCAGTGCAAATTAAAGAGAGCTGAGGCAAGGTTGTGTTCCACTTCAAAGGTCAGAGGTTCAAGGGTAAAATCAACATGAATGTCAAATGTTGTTTCCAGCACTGAGAGCCCAACTCAGAGCTGCTTCTTAAATAAGGCTGCAGCAAGCTGTCAATATTCAGCAGGTTTATTCTAGGGCTGTTAAACTCACATCGTCACAGCGGTGTCACATGACGTCTTGAGTATTTTTTCCCCTTTGCTAAACCGGGCATGGGTGTGGCCAGTGCATGACACATCCGGTCCGCGGCTGGAAGTTTGACAGCCCTGGTTTATTCCTTTGTTTAACAAGGAGTCTAATAGACTTTCGCTATTCTACTCTCATCAGTACTACAGGGACTAGGAAGATTTACATCATCTCAACTGACTTTCCCAGCTGCTGAGCGGGTGCTGTGTTCGATCAGCCTAATGTGATTCCTGGCTTTGTCTCTCCTGAGCCTAAAATTCCACAGGTTCAGCTAAAGCAGCTTCCTCAAGGTCAGATTCAGATTCAGAATTTGGGTCTTGAGTCTGGCCTCAGATATATACTCCAGGTATATGGAATTGTAGCTTACATTTATTTCTCATATCAACAACAGTTTCCAAATCAGTAATTTCATGCTGATGACAAAAGATTCAGTATGCAAGAAATTTAATGAACAGATTAGAAATCAGATTTCCCATTTCAAAATATGTAACAACCCATTAACTTTAATTTACATACAAATTTGGGGTGTGACTTATATGTGAATTGGTTGACAACTTATTAATTACTTTAAAACATTCACACACTTCATATAGTGATAAAGATCTATTAGGTATGTCTGAGATTCTGTCACACCAGTGAAGCTCATGGTATCTCTTAGCAAAAAATCTTACAGACTACTTGCGGATAAAAATTTCTCCTGAACAAAATTATTATATTCTTCATTACACAAAGTTCTCCTGAGATACTAAATAATTGGCATTTTCAAATAGGATTGTATAAATCTTCTATTGAGAAAGGAAAATGCTAGTTGAATTAATCTTCTTCTGTTCTGCAGGGATAGGGTTTAGAACGATGTTTCTTGAAAGAGCAGGTCACCCATCAGGAAGTTCCTAATTAATATTTTACTCAGATACAGATTAAAAATTTCTATATTCAGCAATTATTTTTCTTGCATCACAGCAAGAAATCCAGCTACTTTGCACTGATGTATATGTATATGTAGGCATATGGATAAAATGTGTTTAAAATTCACTGAGAAAATCAACATATGCTTACTCCATTTTAAAAGAAAGTTTTATTAAAAATACAGAAAGACAATTCTTTGAATATGGAAAGCATTGGGTTTAAAAAAAAACATGACTTTAAGAAGGAAAATGAATGTATCAAATTTAAAATGTTGTCTTAATGTTATATTGGTCATACAGAGTATGTGGTTAGGAATATTATTGTCAAATTAGTTTATTAAATTGCCACTTTCTATTTTACTCTCCTTATAAATTACTACTAATGAAATAAAAAGATAGTTGTCTATTGTGCTTTGAATAACTTTTAAAATTTATGCCACTATAAAGGGAAATATAAAGAGATGTAATGGATGTAGAAATAGCACCAAAAAAAAGAAAGACACAGTGTATATGGAAAATGAACTAGAAATAGAGAATCATACGATAGGTTGTATATTTTAACAAACGTTGAGTAATTTTATGCTTCATGGAAAATGACATATAATTAAAATGCTCAATAGAATTGAGCACTGTTTAAACACTGTGTGTGCAACACCATTTCTTTAGCCAGAAATACCAATGAAAATAAATCTAAGGGTTAGGGTTAGGTCTATTTAAAATCAATGCCAAAAACGAATGCTAGGGATGGTTTCTTAAAGATTTTCTAAGGAAAGTAACATTTATAGCTTTTGTTTCGGAAATAATTGTAACCCACAGAAAATTACATGGGAAAATTCCATTGCCAACGAAAATGAATCAAGGGATAGAATTAGGGTAAGGGTTAGGGTTGGGATTAGGTCTACTTGGAATCATGGCCAAAAATGAATGCTAGTGATGGATGTTTAAATGTTTTCTAAGGAAAGTAACAATTACAGAGTTTGGTTCAGAGTTAATTGAAACCCTCTTAAATTACATGGGGAAACCCCATTGCCAATTAAAATGAATCTAGGGTTAGGGTTAGTTCTACTTGGAATCAGGGCCAAAAACTAATGCTAGAGATGGATTCTTAGATGTTTTCTAAGGAAAATAACAGTTACAGCTTTTTGTTTGGAGTTGAGTATGACCCACAGTGAATTACATGGAAAAACTACATTGCCAATCTTAATGAATCTAGGGTTAGGGTAGGGTTAGATCTACTAGGAATCATGGACAATATCTAGGATTTAAACCCTGGAGCACATATTTAAATGCATGGATTACTGTGAATTGCAGTGAGCAGTGGATACACACTACTTATTTGTTTTCTGTGATAAACTTACTTTTCTTCCTATGATAGATCTGTGGAAATTTTCTGTTATCAAGTTTCTGAATGAGGATGTATTTCTAGATATTCAACATTTATTTATTTGGCTAATGTGAAACCTGAAACCTTGCAAGTCCTCTTCCATTGCTGTTGATTTATTTATGATCCTAGATCAAATGCAAATGATAAAAAGGAGGAACAGGAAGAAGAAGAAGAAGATTCTACATTAGTTACATTAATGAATCAAGACAATAACATTAACATTAATACTTCTATTTGAATGCATTTAACAAATCTCCATGTGCAGAGGTATCATTAAAACAGTGCATTTCACTGTAATAGTTATGATTTTTCTGGTGTTAGATGGATTACATAATAATCTTATCATTATATCTAAATTAGAATGGGAATTCAGAGTGGGTAGTTAACATAATTGGGGCACATGTGGCTATCTTTATTTCTTTCTTTATGTTAATATATGACTATATTTCCTTTCTGAAAATGGTAGGGATAAGCTTCTGGAATGGATAAGAAGAAAGCATCTTGATTCAATGCTCAAGTAACAGTAAATAGCTGGCAGGTGTAAAGATCATTATTAATCCATCCCCATAAAATGGAAGACATCTTTTGGACATTCTATTTCCAACATTGTTAGATATCAGTCTTATTCTACTGAAAAACTATAGCAATCAAAAATTATCCTAAGAACCAGCTTGGCTGAAAATCATTTTCATTTTTGGTCTTCTGGAATGAATCATTCAAAAAGAATAGGCTCTGAACTTTTCATTTTTGAGATTATTTTAGTTTGGATTGCATCTCAAAAGGAGAAGCAGGTAAACTCTAGGGAAAATGTAAAAATGTCTGTCTTAGAAAAATAATACATACAAATTTTAAGTGATTTCTTTTTACCTTCCTAAAGCAGGGTAGAAATTTAATTATTGACAGTGAAGATAATGAAAGCACACAAATATACTTGAAGATAAGATGAAAATTGTAGCAAAAAAAACTATAAAGGACATAATCAATCATCCTGTCATCCTCTATAGGATTTTGAAAGTTTGGGTCTTTCCCTGGCATTGCAAGATACCATCTCTAGTGCTTGGAATGATAATATGATTGGGGTTCAGCATTAGATATGTTATATGGCTTTTGTTTTATTTTTGTTTGTTCTCTTTTATTCTTTAATCCTATGTTGGCTGAAAAGAGTCAGAATCTGAGAGCTGGCCATTGTATAAATAGAAAAATGCCATAATATGTTTGATGTCTCAGCAAGTAGCAGCATCTGACCAACCTTCTCTGATCTCCTAAGCTAAGCAGGATCCAGCGTGATTAATACTTGGATAGGAAATCTCCCAGAAATATTCAAGACTGTAGGCTATGCTAGAAGTTGAAACAACCTTCTAGAGCAGTGGTATCAAACTCACACCATCATGGTGTCATCACGTGACATATTGCAACTTTTTTCTCCCTTCGCTAAACCAGGCATGGGTGTGGCCAGCATGTGACGCATCTGACCTGTGGACCGTGAGTTTGACAGTCCTGTTCTAGAAGAAAGCATGACAAATTATCTCTCAGCTGTTGCCAGGAAACCTACATGAATGTAGTCATGAAATCATCAAGTGTCAAGTTCAGCATGAAGGAATTTTAACTTTTTAATACGGTTGACAAGTATTTGGGATTTTTTTAAACAAAAACATGTATATATGTTTTAAGATACAAATAACTTTCATGTTGTAAAATACCTTCATGAGGATATACAAAACTAATGTGAAGTGGAAAAAAATTGCATTTTGCTATTTGGCCAGTACATGGAGCATATTCACGTTCTTTTACAAATTGATGATTGTATATGATGTTTTATCCCCTTAGTGCATCTAATCTTTTATTTTATTTACAGACATTTTAAAATAACCAAATTACTAATTATGAGCTTCACTTCCTAGAAGCTAGGTTTCATTATATTGTAGAACAAATTTTCAGAAATTGCATACAATATTCCAGAGGAAAATTATAGAAATAAAAACTATCCTGTTGACTTTAGTCTGTCTGCTAATGTGAGAAATATAGCTTGGATAATAAACAATAATTTGCAGCAACAGAGATAAATTACTTTTTTCACCCTTTGACATACATATTACTTACCGCACATTGTTTAATGATGAACCTTTTCAGTTTACAATGTAGTCCTTATTTTTCATTCTCTCCTGTCAGTTCTCAATTACATTCCTCTAATTAAGGTTCCAAAAGTAAATCTGAAGTTGAAGATATCAAGGGAAATGTGTTTACTAGATCAAATTATATAAGATGCATCACTGTCTTTATAAATTCTAGAATGCATGTCAGATGTTTCCTTTTGTCTTGAACTCTGGCCTACTTGAAAAAGAATATCTTATACAAAATCAGAATCTCCGAATTGATATCAAAAGCATATAATCAACATGGATCATAAATCAGGATTTAACATTTCAAACAGTGAAAGTTTAGGAGTTGATGACAGTTTTGAATGAGGTTTATAAAAAGAATAATGTTCTTAATAGCAGCTGCAGTTATCTCACTAGCCTTTTTAAAACCAACTTATGACTCCATGCTTCTTCAAATCTATAGATCTGTCAACCTGCAAAACAACTTCAGTTGAAGCCATGTTTACTCCTGCTTCGTTTCTTGGTTGCCATTCAAGGGGAAGGGGGAGAGTAGGGGAAGGGACTCAGGAATGTGGTGCCTCAACTGGCTAGCAATAACATCTATCAGCCGGTGTGAGAACTAAGGTCATGACAACGGACACCTGTCAGAGTCGAGCGGGAACCTACATTTGGACTGATTGGCCCATGTGATCTGAGAGACATAGGGGGATGGGGAGGTCTCATTCTTTTATTGCTTAAGTGTGTGAATAATTTAGAGCTAGCTTCAGCTTTCTAAGTGCTGATATGAGGTACTCATAAAAGGATCTCTTGAACCTGAACAAAGTGTCAGAGTACTGATATGCCGGAGTTCATTACTCGAAATGACAACAAGATCAATGTTTCACAGTCAGGGCAGCTTGAAGCTGGAAAGGTTGAGAAACATTGTTATAGATCACAGGTGTCAAACTCGCCATGTCACATCGTCGTCACATGATGTTTCGCGATGGTTTTCCCATTTGTGGAGCTGGGGTGGGCGTGGCCTGTGCGTGATACATCTGGCCTGCATGCCGCCAGACTGAGAATCTGCTATAGATAATTGGCCCTTTTAAAAAGGAATGATTCTTATTCTGATTTTCTGAAAATAGAAAAAAAAATGCAGTAGCTGACAGATGAAAGCTTCATTTTAAGGGATGTATCTGAATGAGATTTATCTGAATGTAAGCAATTATCCATCATAAACAGACATTAGGGAATCTACACAAAGGGGAAAATACAAGTTAAATCTCTTAAAATAGCACTGCCCCTTGTCTGCACTAACTATTTATATCCAAACAGACGCAGTATTCTTACAACCACTGCTGCTGGCTTCACTAATTTTAAACAATCTTATATAGCTACAATTTCCTAAAATGCAGTTTCCAGTCATTATTGTCTCTGTGGGAACCTGACAGATACTGCAGAAATAGTTGAAAGAGGTGAATCTTACAAGAGAAAAGAATATTAAAGAGAGGGATACTGGATTTCAGTGACCTAAAGGCTGAGATATGTTCATTTCAAAAGTAGAACATGCTTCTTCCCTTTTTTCTCTAAGAGCATGGTTAGAAGCAAAAAGCAGGAATTTTAAATAGGATATTGTTATTTCTTTTTTATGCATTTATTCAAGCCGCCCATCTCAGTCAATGGCTCTGGAAGGCTTACAATTAATTGTAATATAATTATTACAAAACAATACACTCAAAGAGTTCTAATGAGTTTTATTTCTCCAAAGATTATCAAAGGGCTTCCAATTACATTAGTTTCATTCTTCAGAAGAGTTTGCATAACCAAATAAACCAATTCACCGTATGGCAACATCTATCTCAGGAGTGTAAAACTCACGTCGTCACAACGTCATGTGATGTACTGCGACTTTTCCCCCTTTGCTAAACTGAGCATGGGCATGGCCAGGCCATGATGCATCCGGCCCATGAGCCGCGAGTTTGACAGCCCTGATCTGGATGATTTTGACTCAGTCCCACTAGTATTTGGATGGGAGTCAACCGTGGAATTCCAAATTAAACTGGAAAATCACTTCCTTGAAAAAAATAACAGAAAATGTCTCCCTTATTCTTTCAAGAAATAAAAATTTAAAAAAAATGCATGGATGTGTTCATGTAAGTTACCAAGAGACAATCTCAATGGCAGCCTTAATTTAAAAGTCAAGCAACTGGAATCCCTTCTTCTAGAGCTGAGATGGGGAACCATGGCCTCATTATGACTTGTGGACTTCAACTCCCAGAATTCCTGAGCCAGCCATTCTGGCTCGGCAATTCTGGGAGTTGAAGTCCACAAGTTAATTAGAACCCCTTTAATAATCTTTTGAGAAATAAAGCTCATTAGAACTTTGAAAGTTGATGTCCACAAATTATAAAAGGACCATGGTTCCCCACCCCTATAGAGCTTTCTGGAATCAAATAATAAGCCCCCAGAGGATAATTCTACCTTTTTGGCAAGCAAAGTTTGTGAATTTAAGATAACTGGTGATGTGGTATTAAGACATATCAAGATGAATGTCAATGCAATTAGTGCTTGATAAGTTTAAAGTTACAGTTTGAGCTCAAATCTGCATGAAATCTATTTGCATGGTATCCTGCTTTGTCAAGAGGCAGCAGCGTTGAAGCCCATGACAGGATAAGTGAATAGAAATGTGTACTTGTCAACTTGAGTTGTGCCAAAAATGGTTGGCATGGGCTACTTTTAATTAGTGAGTATGAAATAATCTTGATAGTGGTATAATTAAAAGTGTGATACTTTATGAAACACCATTTCTTTCATCCACTTTTCTCCTTGAGACATTATTCTGCCTCCCACTGAGAAATCCAAAGGAGATGTAAGAAAAAAATATGGCATATCTATTTCAGGGAAAGACATAGAAATGGGGAAAAAAAAGGAGGGAATGAAAATGGATAATGAAATAGGCACTCTTAGTCTGATAAACTTGTATTGTTTTGCATTTTCTCTTCTTTCCCACTTATTTTCAAATTTGCAAGACTATATACATCTTCCCTGAAATAATTGGGACATCAACATCGCAACAGGGTGTTGTTGTCATCTTTTTTGTATTACGGAATCAGAAATCATTCAATCTATTCTGTTTACTGTCATACAAAATTAGAATGTAAACAGAAAATACTCAGAATCATGTACAACCTGAAACAGGTTTCAGTGATATGCATACATGTTGACTTTTCACAACTAGAAAAGGAATATAAAATGAACACAAAGCCATTCTAAACCATCAAGCCTGTGGTATAGATTTCTAGCATTTAGTGTTTTCCCATCAGTTTTTTTCATAGCCCCAATCTTCCCAATTAACAGCCTTTTTATATTGTAAAGGAGGAGTAATTAGAAAATAATCTGAAGTTGAGCAGATCTTGTAACTTTTCCCACTTATAGATCCAAATAATGTGTGGCTAAACTCTTCTGATTGTTACAAAGGATCATTTAAGCATATATCTAACAGCTGGCAAAAATGAACATTTGGAGGAATTGTATAAAATGTACAATAGACACATTTGACTCAGCCTATATATAAAATGAATACATATGCACATATAGATACACAACTACACACAGTCTAACCTCATCGTTTTTATTTCATTGTTTTGTTTTAGTTTTAGTTTTCACACTCATGTCCATGGGAGTGAATAAGAAGCAGACAAAATTTCTTCCTCTTAAGTTTTTTTTTTGTTTTTTTACTACTATTAAGAAGTCTTTTGTAATATTAAATAATTTTCATGACATTCAACTACACCTACTTTTTCTGTAACATGAATGCTTTATTCTATGTATTGGCTTCTGGGTAAGAGAGAAAAGATCTTGGTCTTCTCCTGTAGATATTTCAGCTATGCTGCTTCCACTCTTCTTCATGAATGACTCTACCCATGACTCTACCCATTCCAGAATCTGATCATCTTCACTGTCCTTCTCTGAACTAGTTTCTATTGAATCCTTCTGCAGGGTAGTTAGTGTGCAGAACCATATTCTCATTGTTAGCTGTCTCTGAACCATGGTAACATTTTCCAATATTTGTAGATTAAAATCTTAAACATGTTTAAATTGTGATGTGAAAGATGATGCCAAACAAGTGGAGATAATATTCATTCTTGTTTATTGTAACATCTTGGAATGGTGAAAGAAAAGATACAGAGATATGATATGTCTGCTCTGCTCTGTTTTCATTTAAATCATAAGATGTTTTCAGACTGCTTCGTTGATATATCGAAAACATACATGTTAACCGTAAAGAAAATAAACGTTATTTCTTGATAAATGTATTAGAATATGTACCCAAAAGAGGATATGGCTGGGCCATTATTCATTACAATTAAAAGAGTTAGACTGGCATCAGAATGGAAATTACGCTTTCTGGAATAAAATGTTAGACTTAAGTAGTGATATGTAAAGTTAACATAAGCTGAGGCCTAGTGGGAATCCAGGAATCAAATTTTGAGTAGATGGAATGAATTACTTCTGTTCAATGTTGATTGACAATAACCTTTAAAAAATGTTTCCCTATCTTCAAAACCCTAAGGAAAACAGTAGTCAAAGAAAAATATTTTCTTTCTAACATCCTAGTTTTAGTTGTATAATATTGATAGGAATGTATTGAAAAATGTTTAAAAACAAAGACAATCATCTTGATTCAAAACCTGAAATCAGCAATTGACCAAGACAATAAAAACATCACAACCTCTTCAGAATACTTGGTCAGGAGATAAAAGGAAAAATCCCAACAAAGCTGAAGAAAAAGCAGAGTGGACACTATAGTCATAAAATATGCAGGTACACTTATCACAAAGCATAAATAGACTGCATTAACCTTGAGACATAACACTTTGTAAGCTGATGACTTTTTAGATATTCAGTTTTGTTCCCAAGACAGATCTACTTAATGACACAGTTTCTATGGAAAACACGGAAACTGAAATGCTTCAAATGCTTTGCATGAACATGGCAACCACAAATAACCATTGATAGCATTGGTCAATTATTCATAAACAAACAATCTCTCCACCTTTCTAGAAATTCCAGAATGAGGATCACCCTACTATAAAGCAAAGTATATTGTATCCCTAAGATGGCAAATATTAAGTTGAGGAAGGTTAGGGTTAAGGTTTTCAAACAATTAAACTGATAGCTCTGCCATTATAAGAGTACTCTCCATGAATATCTTTATATGTGTCGCAAAAGCTGGTCTATTGCTTTCAAGTACAGTAGAAGATGTCATGGTTCTTTCCATCCTGAAATAGAAGCTCTGTTCTTCAACTACCAGTCCATATTTCTTGATCTTAAGAATAGGAATAGAGGCCTGTAAAATAATAATATTAAAAACTTATTATTTGCTACATAATAATTCACTGTTCACCAACAAAAAAAAAAGCCACTAGTCAGAAGGCCAGAAGCAGGTAACAAGAATAACTGGTGAAAAATTGGATTACTAAAGTATATTGACATAATAAGAAACTCATGCTGTCACGGAAAGTTGAATGGTCCAGATGGAAGCATGTTACTTAACCAAAGCCATTTTTATGGTGATGCAAATTCATTCCATCATACTATACTGAGAAACATTAAAATGATGGATAGAGCTAAGGAAGTTTTTAATTTCCAACTAAAATTTGAGGTAGAAACTGCTCATTCGAGGTATGTCTCTCAATTTCAACTAACATGGCGGAAAGAGAGGTATGGGTGATTAATACAGAAGAAAAATATAATACCAATGGGATGAATTATTTTGTGATTAATGTGTCTGCATGATTTTGTGAAAATCAGGGAGGCTGCAAAATACTAAGTAAGAATATAATAATGTTTTGCTAATTGTAACAAATTGCACAGAGAAGTAAACTGTGTAAATTAAGATTTACATGAAGGAAGGAAAAATTAGTCACTATTAAAAGGAAGGGGAGGGAAAGAAGTTATCTACAGAAAACAAGAGAATGCTAAGACTAGAATGTCATGTTAAGCAGCTCATCCAGGAAAATCATTTGATAGCTAGACTGTTTGGTGCCTACTGTTTCCTAGTCCCACATAAGGTAATAACCACAAATGCATTCCTGGCAC
>JANHFL010000057.1:211810-229607 GCA_032468155.1 Oxyrhabdium leporinum
CCCGAGTCTTCGGAATGGGGAGGTATATAAATGTAAAAATAAAAAAAAATAAAAATAAATTCCCTCCCCCCTCCCCAGTAAAACAGCAAGTGTATTCCTCAGTACTACAATTACAGTGCATGTTGGCTGTGAAAGAGAGGCATAAACAGATCCATTGCTGAAAAAAAAAGGACTGGAATCATGGTGAGTGATACACACATGTTCAAGAACTTCTGAGTATGACTATAGATAATCCTCAACCAACAATCATTTGTTTAATGACTGTTCAAAGTTACAACGGCACTGAAAAAAAGTCCCTTATGACTGATCCTTGCACTTTCAGCCATCACACAGTGGTCATGTGATCAAAATGTGGGTGCTTAGCAAATGGCATGTATTCATAATGGTTGCAGTGTCCCATGATCACGTGATCAGCATGTGCAACCGTCCCAGGGGAATTCCAGCAGCAAAGTCAATGGGGAAACACTGGTTTTGCTTAATAACTATGCCATGTGCTTAATGATCACAGCAAAAATGGTCATGAAATTGGGTTTGATTCACTTAATCACCCTGCTGAGTGACAAAAGTTCTTCCCCCAATTGTGGTCATAATTCCAGGACTACCTGTTTGCAGTTACATAAGAAGGGTGACCATTAGAAAACCTGAAAGCCTATGTTGGTGTTCCTTAATCGCAATCGCAATCGCAATCGCAATAGCAGTTAGACTTATATACTGCTTCACGGTGCTTTACAGCCCTCTCTAAGCAGTTTATAGAGTCAGCATATTGCCCCCAACAATCTGGGTCCTTATCTTACCAACCTTAGAAGGATGGAAGGCTGAGTCAACCTTGACCCTGGTGAGATTTGAACTGCTTAACTGCTGGCAGTTGGCAGCCATCAGAATTATCCTGCAATACTGCAGTCTAACAACTGTGCCACCATGATTCTTAAACCATCTATCATCAATTATAATTGAGACCATCTTATCCACCATTTTATTCCCTTAGAATGCTCTGATAATGAAATGACCTAAGATACCACCATCTGTTGGGAATGAAGGCAACTGACCATCCTGATGGACTCCTTTCAGTTAAGAACTTTTCAAGCACCTCTCTAATAAAATATGGTTGATTATTAGATGGAGATTTACTTATCTGGCTTTTGATAGCTATTATAGGATCTTTTTCGTTGTTGTTGCTTTTTCTGATGGCCTCGTTGACACATTGTACTGTACCATATGTGCTTTTCCTTTGTACCATGTTCTATTGATCAGATTACAGCTTCAAGGGATTTAGCTGGGAAAGAAAGTTAAAACAAAGAACAAAGCAGACTGGGAAATAATTCTTTCTAAAAGCATATCAGCTTATTTCTAAATTCCTTGTATTTCAAGCTTTTCAGTAAGCCTGTTTTTATTTTTTTTTAAAAGCATTTACTTCTCACATTCTTACACAGTTTACAATAGTTTAAATTTAACAGAAGTTTATTTACGGGAAAAAAAGTTCTTTACAATAAGAACAAATTATAAACAGCGGTAATAAAACAAGGTAAAATAGCAACCACAATTGTGGAAAGTGTTTGTATTTTATCTATTTCTAATTCTCTATCCCTGAGTGTTGAAATAATGGACCAAGGATTGCATTTTTTATTTTTTTTAAAGCAATGCTTCTTATAGTAGCCCAACACACTATTGATCCAGAATACTTTATTTTCAAAATCTTATTCAAAATTGAAGCAAGGCATTTGCTTTCTCCTGTTCTTTCCAGGTAGGAGAAGTACATCGAGCCTTCAGAAAAGGATATATTTGTATAGCTTTGGAGAAAAGTGTAGCTTGATCGGGATTCATAATATCTATATATTATGGTTATAAATTAAAATATAAATTCTCCCTCTCTTTATCTCTTTATCTACATATCTATTTATGTCTGTCTTTATGCAACATAATTTATTATTTCTGGGAATGGTAATTTCAGTACATTAGTAGACAATTCATTCGGATTAAAGCAGAACTATTTAGATAAATTTGCTTCTATTTCTTGTTTTTGGCTTGAAAGCCCATCCACATTTTCAAATATTGTTTCTGTCCCAATTACTAATATCTTTTTTGTTGTTGTTATTTGTCAACCAAAAATTTTATTCTTCTGAGGCTATTTTCCCTGCAGTGCATTGAATAAACCATGTTTCCATTTCTCATCCCGACATACCTACCAATATGTTTTTCTCTTTCTGATATTTATTGAAGATTAACAGAAATGTACAGAATTTATATTGCAAGGTGGATAGTAGATTTTCATGGAAAATCTTGGAAACTGATTGAAATTGAATTCAGTCTTTGGAAGTCAAGCACTCTAAGCATTTTAAACCCAAAAAACTTAGGGTTCGCATTCAATGTTCTTACTATCCTGTGATTTGTAGATACTGTTTGTAAACAGATGAGAGAATAACTCCAGGCAAGTTGCAGTTTTGCAAACATCCACCAGGTAGAGCTAATATGATTCTATCACTATTAAAATAGCCACAGTTAAATAAATAAAAGTATTCTGGTTTCTTGGGCTTAAGTAAGCATAAAGTTAGTATTTATGATTTTTTTTTCTCAACTAGCAAATAGTTACCATTTTTTTCTCCATTCAGGGTGTACAACATATTGTACAACATTCTTAATCGTAAATCAACTGCACTGATGTATTATAACGAACAATAATAGTCATGTTGTCAGAGGTTTTTTTAAAAAAAAACAACAACCCACAAATCTACAAGGTAATAACTTTGTTAGTCTATCTGAAACATCATAATCATTAAATCTTTATGTTCTCTAAAACTTTCATCAGACTTTATGTAAAACACATCGCATTCCATCCCATCTTCAATCAATGTAGTATCTCTTTTCTATTATGGACTATGCCTTTTCTACTACTAAGACCTAACCACAATTATGATGAAATGTGTGACAAGACATCATAGTTAAAGTTTCATTGTTGTGTATTGTGTTATGATATTAAATGTGTTCAACATATCTGATTTTGCTCATGTGTTGACACTTATCTTGGATGAATAGATGGATATATATCTATACCCATATATCTATCTATCTATCTATCTATCTATCTATCTATCTATCTATCTATCTATCTATCTATCTATCTATCTATCTATCTAGACTATCCTTTCAGAACTGAAGAATCTTCTTGGATGAGAAGTGAAACGTCTTCAAAGAAAAAACAAGAAATCCAGTTGCCTCTTGAAAAAGCACTTTTGGGAACCATGACTTGGATGACTGAGAACCTCCATAGACATTTTACTTGGTTCATTTAACCAAGTATAAATTGTATTTGATCACTTTTCCACATGACTTTTAAAAAAAAATCTATATAAACATTTGGAAGCCTTTTAAGGATTCTTCTCCTAATGCACTCTTTTTATATGTACTTTTCCTGTTATGTACTTCTTCTGCATTATATCTTCCAAATAATAAATGTTGCATCACCTAATATAGTTATTCCTGCATGATGTTCACTCATACGATTTGTGCACATTTATAAACAATTTAAATTTAATGGAATTATGCTGTAGAATCCATTACTTTTTAAAACAGATTTGAGAAATAAGCTTTAATATTCTAAAATGTACAATGTGACCTAAAGAATAATAAGGATATGGTATAGTTCTGAAATATAACAAAAATGTCAAAAAATATAGACTGAGAGAGAGAAAGCAAAAAGTAAAAAGTTTCACTGGGAAGTAAAAATACAGAATGTTTCCTATAGTCAATCAAATAATTAAACTCAGAGGTGTTCACAGAATATGGTAAAAAATGTCACATTATAAAGTCACATAAAATACTAATGTGGAAGTAAACACAATTCATTGTTGGTGAGAATTTCTGTGATTAAGATGAATGTCTTGCCTATAATGTTGTTCAGAAAGTACCAATTCTGGCATCTGATCTACCATTAAAACAATAGCAGAAAGATATATGTAAATTTCTGTAGCAAGTGGGGAAAAATCATCATTTAAATATAAGTTGTTACAAGATGCAAAAGAAAAAGGAGGATTGGGCTTAATTGATTTGAAATTATACTTTTCATCCTGCATTTGGTCTGGATGAAAGTATGGATGTTGCTGAGAAACTGAAGGTTTTTGGAGTTAAAAAGACATGGCTTAAGATTTGGTTGGCATGAATATCCATGGTATAGTAACTGTAAAATTAATGTAGTTTTTTGATATTTTTTAAAAAATCTATCAGGCAGGCCGTGCTGAAAATATGAACAAATTTAAGCCTAGGTTATGTCCAAAAAATATTTTTAAGGCTCGCAGCACAGGAAACAATTTATAGAAGAGGAATTATTACTAAGCAGAAATGGTTAAATGGTTGACTTACTTTAATATATTAGAATTTTATCAAAGAGAATGTAGGCAAGGGAAGAAATGTTGGTCATGGACACTCAATGATTATTGTTCAGACAATTGTTAGAAAGATTTAAAGCAGATAAAAGACTTTTGGTTATGAACAATGTAAATTGAATTTGAAATGGAAATGTACAAATGATGAATATGTTATTCCTAAGATATATCCACTTTATTAAAATATAAAACAGAAGAACAAATGAAAGAATTTATGATAAAATGGACTAAAACTTTGCTTATAGATTGTAAATGGTCAGTGTGGGGGAAAATGTGGTTGAAAGGATTTAAATTTAAATCATGTTATAGTGCTAAAGATGATTTTTATAATGATGTATAGCTGATACATATCATAATTGTCTAGCATGTATAAATGTTCTCCAAACCTATGTTGGAAATGTAATCAACAAGTAAGGATATTAAAAGGGAAGATTCCCATCTGCAATATTGTTTTTTCAGCCTTTCTATAGAACTATAGAAAAATAAATTATTTTAATGTTGCTACCATATGTTGTAAAAGGCATATTTCAGGTTGCTGAAATTTATTTTTCAGTATATGTATGCTGTATAATAATGTATAGTTGGGAGGCATTAGCTATCTACCGTAACTTTTTTTGTCATATTATTCAAATATCAAAAATAACATCATCAAAAGTAAGCAAGTTTTCTTGTTTCCCAATATTCAAAAGTGTAACATCTGATTAGGAATATAAGTGCTAACATCTGTCAAACAAAACTAACAGCAGCGTAATTCTATTGGATCATTCAAGAGCCTAGCAATTGCTTACACATAAAATTTAGCTTTAAAAAAGAATTTATATTTCAGAACAATTTTATACAATCTACACCCACTCACACAAATAATTAGATTATTTGAATGCTCACATTTTTTTCTCGTAAACTGGCAGGAATTTTAATTTTAAGAAAGACGAATGAAAAATCAAGTAAAAAAATCTGATCTTAAATGTCTATGGAGATTCTCAATTATCCAGGTCATAGTTGTCCCTAAGGTGTTTTTTCAAGACACAACTGGATATTCTTTGTTTTTCCTTGCAAATGTTTTGCTTCTCATCCAAGAAGTTCTCTGACGTTCTTGGATGAGAAGTGAAATGTCTTCAAGAAAAAAGAAAGTCCAGTTGCTTCTTTAAAAAGCACACCTTTGGACATCTCATCTTAAAATTCACTATGATTTGCATTAATCTAGTGAAACTTAAATGGCTTCAGTATGCTAATGTGTCAGCATGACCAATAAGTGTCACATGAAAATAAACTAAATGTTATCAATATATTTACTGTTTTTTAAAACAAAGACATGGTCTCAGCCAGATTTAGAACTGATGTAATAGTTTAAGTAGTTTAAGTACTATCGATTTCAACAGGCTAAGGTTAGACAATCAGTGGTGATGAAGAGACGCATTTAATTGTTATTTTATTTTTTTTGCCACAATCAAGTGTCATAGTGGTTGAAGTCATCATATACAATGAGGGAAGCTTTATAACATATGGAGATGGTTATGATTTTCTATTCTTTTCTAGACTGAAGATCCTTTGTTCCTTTAATTATGTTATGACTATTTAAGGCTTCGTAAAGTAGAAAACTCCTATAGAATTATATATGTCATTTTGTCCTTAGACTTTTATTATTTTTGGTTTTATTGTTATGTTTATGTTTCTAATTGGTGAACATTTTATCTATGAACACTACAAAAAAAAAATCATATGATTGAAGTGGTTAAAAATCTGAGAGGGAGACAGACATAGAATGTACACACACACAGACACATATACACACACAGACAGAGAAATACAAATGTAAAGACAAAATCTTTACAAAAGATACAAAAACAAGACAAAATCTGCAATTGTTGATATACATTATTGTGCATTCTGGACTGGACTTGAAATGCTAGTCTCCTTCTTGGTGAAGGAAACATATAAATAATACAAACAAAAGACTTTGCTGATTATTTTGATGTCACAAAGACTGAGATATTCTGGACTATATTTTCATTGCAAAACCTAAATGGTAGAAACAGGTATTCTTCAATTTATCTTCTGAAATCCATTCCAAGAATTTATTTCTTGCTGTGCTAGTGAAACCCTGCTTGGGAATAAAATAGTTTCAAGCAATGATTCTCACAATGTGGATGGTGACTCCCATGGTCTCCTAAACATAGAAGAAAAATATTTTTCCTTACATTCCTTTTCAAAATGGTAAGATGGTATCCAAGCTCTGTTTAAGCCTGAACTAGTTTTCTCTTCTTCCCTCTCACATTCATTTCTGAGGAAAAATGAATTGTTTATTTATTTTTTTATTTGTAAGTAGACACCTAGGAGAAGCTCTGATGTTCTAATCTAATTATCATTTTGCAGAGAAAAAGTGGAAACAGGTGAGGACTAGGCTGATTATCTAATATGGCTGCTCTCAGAAAGAAAATGTCAAGAAAAGTTCCAGTATTTTGCGACCTGCGGGAATATAAAAGAATCTTAAGAAAAACTATATTAAGACAAGGAAATATCCCTTTCTTTGTTTCCTTCTGACTTTAAATAATTAAATTGGATATTTTTAAAATGATATCCAGATTTTAGGAGTTAAACAAATTCACTTTTCCTATTACATATAAACTTCTAAATTTTAGTGGCCATTTTTAGTTGTGTGAAAACATTTTATTTTATAACCTTGCAGTGTACTTAAAATATTTAATGCTTACTTGCAAGTTTATTGCATAGATCGATCGATCGATCAATAATTAATTATTAAAATAAATGGTTTTTTTCCTTGCCCTAAACAAAATCCCAATAAAGTATTTTTATTCACTCATATTTATGTTATCATTTTAGAGGCTGCAGAACTTAAAAATATACTCCTCTCTTAAAGTATTTGATTTAAAAAACAAACTAAAACAGACCTAAGTTTGAGGCTATAAGGACAGAAAATGCTTCCTTATTTTCCTTACAAAATATGTTATTTTTATGCATGTGTACTGTGCATTCTTGTTAGTCTTGAGACTACATTTGAAAGACAGAAAATATGTAGTTTTACAAATAATAAATTACATCGCTTCTTGGCAGATAAATTAGAGAAAATTTCATTTCTGAGAATTTCCCTATGGAAGAGATATTTTCCAATCATTTCTCAGTGTTGAGAATTGACAAGAAACAACACCGGAAATTTCTACCTGCATGCCCCACTTTTGCAGGGTATATTCGAATCCACCATGATTTGGGATATATATATAAACCCCAGTACAACATTTCAAATTAATGAATAACCATCAGGCATACAAATCTCATACGCCTTTGCATATATTATTCTTTTATTCCATTTGAAAGTCTGGATTGTGCTCATGGATGAAACTGTAAAAAGCATAAGGCACAATATAGGTAAAAAATTCATCAATGGAAGCTAAGAAACAATTAACTTGGTGAAAGTACCATTCAATGATTAAGATAGTTCTTATTTATTAAACTTTTATTTAAAGGATCCTTGTTGCTTTTTGAGCTTGGTTGTTTTCTTGCAGATGTTTCATTAGCCAAACTTGGTAACATCAATGCTAGTGATAATAATCAGTGCTAGCAAAAGAACTGATGAATTTGCCTGGTTTGGGTAATGAAAAGTCTGCAAGAAAACAACCAAGATAATAGAGCACTAAGGAGCCCTCATTTCAACCCTACCAATTTATTGTCAGTATTCCAACTAACCAACTCCAATTCAATAAACTCCGAGACAATCAGTTCCTCAAAGTTAAATTTGATTAGAGTTGTCATATTGGCACATCTGGGAAAACCCGAATCTGAGAGTTCCGGTTTTCCCTTCCCAAAGAGACTTCAAAGATCCACCCCCTGCACCCATCAGTCCATCACGGTCCAATGAAATCTGCATCCTGACTGGAGACATCCCCTCCAGGTGCAGGGCGACATGTCCTTGACTCTTTGAGAAAGAATGTTGCTGTGTCTATTCAAGTACCCTACTAAAAATCCACCCTCCCAATTTTCCAGGCACCAAGTGTGGCAGCCTCAAAGCTTCTAAGCAAAATATGGCTTCCAAGGCTGACATTTATATGCTGCCGATCCCATTGTCACATGAGCGGTTCAGTGTTTTTCAGTTGGATACGGTCCATTGCAGTTTTTGCCATCCAAACAAAATGAATATGCCAGTAACTATCATAAATAGACATTTATCTGATGTTGGATGTGGAAGACCTGGAACCATCTGCAATAGGTGGCAAGGTATAAGCATATAAAGGCTAATCCATCAAAGAAGTTCAGAACTTCTTATTTGAATCTTACAAGGATAAATCTGCTTATACAGTAGAACCATCAGACTATTTTTCTAATGTGTTTAGGATCTAGAACATTGACAGCAAAGACTCTGGTTGTTGTCATCAAAATATATACCCTGAACTGCTTAATCTTCATTATCCCTTGTTCTATCTGAAGTCTGCCTCAATTTTATTTTATTTGGAAAGGCTATTTCTAAAGTAGTCTCCCAGACACAAGTGTTACCAGCCTCTTAATGATCTAATACTTTTCACTTCCCACCATCCTATTATCATATTGCAAGGTCAACACACACTACAAATTTAATATATTTTTCATCCTGGTCTTCCATAAATACTCTTACACCTTTTTTTTTTTGCCCCTTCCCTCAATTGTTGCTGTGCCAGTACGGAAAGCTCATTCATTATAACCTTTCAGTATACTCTTTTTTGTGCCCAGACAGGTGTTAAAAAACAGCAACACTTTTTGGCATACCAAGATTGGCAGCATAGCAAGTCAGAAGGTGATTTATATAGGCTGTAGGTAACAGAATAAAGTTTTACACTATTGCTTTATGCTCAGATGTGTGTTACTCCCATTGTACACTGTCATTTTATTTTGTAGTTGTTTATAATGTCATGTTTTTCAAGTCAGATAAGCTTTGTCATTAAATTCAGCTTATACATTGCTACCTGCTGCAAATTGTTGTAATTCTATTGCACTGAATACATCAGAGTAATGTACATTTCTGGTGAGTAAGGTGCATTTTGATGGATGGCAAAGTCCGCAAAGGGCTGTATTCTATCTGAAAATATTAAACAAATTTTATTTTTTTCTACTAATTTGCATCTGGGATGTTGTTTAGGGGTGTGTGTGTGTGTGTGTTTAAATATTAAGCTTTTTTGTAGCCAATCCTGTACATTTTTAAGCAATTGCTATTGTCAGATTCTGAGGCTTTGAAAATAAATAAATAAATTGCCCACTTCTGCCACATACATAAAAGTGTTTGGATGTAATTATTTTCTAAAGAAAATATGCCCTTAGGATTTGCTTAATTGCTTGTGACATTATGGCATATCCATAAAATATGCCTTTTTTTTCTTGACAAAAAAATATGTGGTTTGACATTTTCTTAGATGTTTTTGGATTCAACAATTTGGTTTAAACCTTTGAATTCTTTACAGGTATCTTATCCAAGTCCTAAACAGCTGTAATTCCACTTTGTTTCTGAACATTACTTAGTCAAGTGCTACAACTTGACAAGACTGTTGCTTATTATATGAACTTAAAATATGACATTTAATACAAGATTTTTTTTTAGAGATAATACCCTTAAGTCTAAAAGGCTTCATAGTTATAAACTCTCATGTCGGAAAGCTCTAGTTGATCAAAAGTTTGAGATTCAATACCACCACCACCACCAGCACCCCAAAAATGAAGTAGCTTTTGAATTATGTCATTCTATTAAATTAATAAAAGGTCCAAGACCATGATCCACTCTACAACTTCTATTAATACTGCATTTTTAGGCATGCATATTCAGCAGTACATCTCAATACATTCGGCAAACCATATTCCACTAAAAATATATATAATTGTATCCTGAGTCTCTACCTAGATTTATATCAAAACCAATTCATTAAATTAAATTAAATGTTTCTTTAATGAACACTGCCTTTATAATCTGCAAAATATTTAAAATGTTTTATGAATTGATGCTATAAGAGTACCTTTGAGCACGTATTTGGTAAAGATGAGGAGAAGGAAGGAGGGGTTCATGGTGGCAGTAGCACAGAGAGAGAAAGACTGAATATTTGAGACAGGTGATATTGTTTAAATCTAAATTCCAACCATCAGAGCACAAAGGAACAAGGATAGACTTATGCAATAGCAATGAAGTGGAAAAATCCTATATTTATATAGTTTTTCTCACTTCAGTGCCAGAAAAAAAGAGCATTGGAAGAATTTAAGAAGGACAAAGAAAGCTTACTGAGTACTATAAAATTGAAACTGGCATAAAAGAAAGGCCAAATGATATAAATGGTGTCCCAAAACCACCTGTAGCACCACATAAACACCATCAACATTAACAAAATCACTTTTGGTCCTTTGAAAAGTCATTTTTACTTTGAAACAGCTTACATCTTGCAACAATACCTTAATATCTTTAAACAACATCTGTCAATTCCAGGTCCTTGGGAAGGGCTTGAACAGTGGATAAATCCAGTGTAAACATCTGAATAACTGTGCAACCAGTCATAATAGTAGTAATTACTATTATCTATCACAAATAGTGTTTTAGTGGAAGGTCTCATGGAATATTACCAGAAAAAAACCCAATAACATTGGGGCAGATTTTAAAAATGTGACAGATCTCTTACAAATATAACAGACTGCTACACAGAGTTCCCAAGAAGCATTAAACATTCAGTAACTCAGATTGCATAGTTAAATCAAAAGATGTCATAAATCAGATATTGACTTATATGCCATTAAGTGAGTGGCTACACTTAGTGACCACATAGCTATTTCTCATGATTCTCTCTCTCTCCCCATCTCTCCCTCCCTCCCTCCCTCCCTCCACACACCTTCACCTTGATATAATCAAATCAACCTAATGTAGATTTCTAAGTAAAACTCTTTATCTATTCCTTGGAAATAAGTTGAATTATGAACCAAAGGTTTCTCTTTGCTTTTCTGAATTTCTCATGTTGTTGTAGTATTACAACTTTTTATTGGAACCTCCAGTACAATAATATCTTACTTCTTTTTTCTAGCTGTAATATGTCACTTCTTGATTCTCTCCTTCCTGTCTGAGAACTTGCAACTATTTTTTCCAAAAAATAAAATATTTCCACCTGAATGGGGAAGGGTTGAAAAAATACATTTTACTACATGTTAGAGTTTATGTCTGAGAGGATGTTTTTGGTTTGGTTTTTTTTTGTATTTACTTCAAACACCGTCTGTCAGTCATTTTGAGTAGTTGACTGTGAATGTCAAACTTGAAGCATCTCAGATACAGTTTTGAAAATATAGAACTTCTCTATCCCTGGATACCAGAATCTGAACTTCTTAGCTGCTTTAGCCATTTTTGAATTATGTCTTCAGTTATAGCCTTCTTTCTGCTGTTTCAATGGAGACAGAGGATGCTATGTGAATATTTTTGTAATCAAATGTGTTATTTATTTTACTCATGGAACCCTAAAATGGTAAGAAGCAGAGTAGATTAATAATTTAGGAATGCATGTCTCCCACCTTTAATTACAAGGCATTGTTAAATTAGTGAAAGCTAGAAACCATTTTAGCACAGAGGGCTAGTTGGACAATGGGTGGATTTGAATTCCTTATGTTGAATGGAGCTTGATTTCCAAGTCAAATGTGCCTATGTGATGGATCTATGTGGCACTTTATACATTCTAGTAATAGAAAATATATCAAACTTTCATTAGCAACAGTATCATGTACTTAGAAGCAATAGACTCAGAATAGTCAACAGCTGAGTGTTTTTGGCAAGAAAAAAATGCCCTGCTATCAGCAAATCCATACAACATTTGTGGCTATTTTCTTGGCTGCATAAATCTACGCCCATCTTTTTCTTAATAAGGTTGGCTGTGTCCACAAGTTTCCATGTGGCCTGGAAAATATTTTCTAGTATCTATAAAATGTGAGCGCTTGTCTTCATAACGTATGACAACTTACCTCAGATACATAATAAAGGATTGCCTATAATTTATTTCTGCTTCTGTAACACTTTTGGGTTGGTTTTATTTATTTATTTTGATCCTGTGAATTAAAACTGGTGAATTGTTTCTTTTTCTTTTTTTTTCTTTTTGTGTACAATATAAACAGCTACATAAAGCATTCAAATGTGCGCACAAAGAATATATTAAAACTAGTTGCTGTGTCAGAATGTATGTGGATCAAGTATCATTTACTAAACATTCTCTCATAGGAAAATCTCAGATAAAACCACGGAGGAATTTATGTTAAATATATGAAAATTAGACTAGGAGATCAAATGTGAAACTTCTTTGCCTAGGGATACCTGTAATTATGCAAAACAGCACAGTGCTTGTCTGTCATAGCATGATCCCAATCTTCATTCTCATCTCTCTCTACATGCACACATGCACACAAACATCTTTCTTGTGATTAAAAAGGCTAATTAATTTCATAATTAAGGAAATTCAAAACTTCAAACATAGTTAATAATTTTCAATGAATGAAAAAAAGGAAACAAAGAAATAAAAAGGTGGTTCTTAAATCTTCCACAAACGGCTGGAATATTCTATAAATTTGTTGATTTTCTTAATAGCATCTTCCCAACGTTCCTGATTTTTCTTATTTTTTGGTGTGTTTTTTTTTTCCACCTGAATATTAAAACACAGTTTATTTTAATGAGTCTAACCCAAGCAGATTATGATTCAGAATGTTTATACACAATTTGGTTTTGGAAGCAGCATCGACATAAGCAGTCTAAAATAAAATCAGAAAAGACCAAACCAATCACTGGACATAATTGCTACAGAATTAAAAAAATATTGTAACATACAATTAAAATCATAAACATATGCTGGAAAATTGTTTTACCAGAAAAATTTAACCCCTCCCAAATCGATGTGATTTATGTGATTTAAAAATATTAATTATGCACAATTAATATAATTAATTGCATGTATTTAAAAGTATAATGATTCTCTACTATTCAGTTCCAGGTTCCCAGATAATTCAATTAAAGTTAAATATATTGCTTTTATATATACTGCTCTTTATTATTATTTGTTAATAATTTTGAAAAATGGGTTAAGTTAAATCTGTCTAAAAGTCTCTATTAAAAAAACAGTAAATAAATATAAAGTTTAAATATTTTATTCACACTAATGTCACATTGGTTAAAATGCAGAAATTTTTAATATCACAAATAGATATACAGAATTGAATCCAACCAAATTAATAATTTTGGCACACACACAATGCACATAAAATAATGAATTCCACTAAATGTTTGCTTAGATAACAGCTTTGTTGATAAGACACAAAAATATGGTACGGTGAAGAAAGGCAAATAAGTCTTTTTTTAAAAAGTCATAGATATGTTTTTTTCAACTACAATGTGTTCAGTTCAAGGCTTTAGAATAATTTGTAAGAAATTTAATTATTTGGAAGATAATTTGGGGGGGAAAATAGTTGTGGAAAGTGGCCAACATTGAAAAAGCAGTACTGGGCCTGGTTAAAACCTAGATGAAAAAAAACTCAAAGAATCCCACACTGTAGTAAATTATTTCTATGATATGGCCAATAAAAAAAATATGCACACAACTGGCCAACAAGAACTCTACATAAACACACAACTCTACATATAAACACACACAGAGAAGGAGAGATAGAGAAAGAACGAGAGAAAGAAAAAGAGAGATGCACATACAGATACAACATAACCAGCAGGGTATCTGCAGGAAGGAGATTAAGGAAAAAAACAACAACACACCCCAAAATCAGTCAAAGTTCAGATGGTATTTTACATGCTTTGTAATACTTGTAAAAATATTTAGGGTTTTGATTGCACATTGCAGAAGCCATCTTGAATTTCTTCTCACTCTATAGATTATCTTGACTACCAGTGATTAGAACTGTGATCCTGATGAGCAAACAAGTATTTGCCATTCCCCCCAACTTCAGTAAATGAGACTATTTGCTGACATTTTAGCACAACTGTTGTAGCCACACAAGGCCAGCTACTTTCTTGCCTGAATAACTTTGATACTCACAGGACTTCTGTTCTCTATCAGTTCTTGTAATGCCATATTCTGTTGTCTGCTTGAACAAATCTTTCTGTGATTTCCCCCCAAACTACCTTATCATTTTGCAATAATATAGGTCATTCCCTCATTGGTAATTTATACCAACTCTGAACATCCTTCAGAAATTGTGCTGATTTAGCAAAAAATAAGAAGAGGCTTTGTATCAGCTCAATGATGCTGTAAAGAGATTTTAAGAGACAAAGACCATCACATAGGCCAAGAGATTAACTGAATCAACTGATCAGCTGGAAAACTCTGTAGAGATTCCTTTTTTGCAATGGAGCTGGAAAAAATATATTATTTTTTGTCCTTTTTCTTTTCTTTCTAGAACACCTTTTAGAAGATCTCTGTCTGTCTCTGTCTCTGTCTCTCTCCCTCTCGCTCTCTCTCTCTGTCTCTGTGTGTGTGTGCTTCTGTCTGTGTGTTTCTTTTAAAGAGGAAAGTAATGGCATTCCAGAACTAGAGAGAAAGTATTCCAGTAACAGTAAGAACAATTTGATAGAACATTGTAGATGTCTCATTAAATGAGAACAGGTAGATGACATATCCATTAATAAAGAAACTGCTGTAAAAAACAAAAACAGAAACAATTTCCCATTCAACAGGACACTAGTGAAGTTATTTCCTACCAGATTTTCAAGTATAGCTGCCTTTTGTCTATCATACCATTTTTTTTCCTGAGCAACAAAGTATAATAAAAATCAAACTATGGGGCTGCATTGTTTTCACTTTTATTTTCTACCAATGTTGTATTCCAGAGAACACTATCTTCCCACTCATTTATTTCTTTTAATTTATCTAGGGAAAATAAAAGTCATTACAGAAGTTAGAAAAGGAGACAGCAAGTGTGTCCCACTTAAACCTCCCTATAAATCAGTATATCAACATTTTCTCTATGATTTAGTCTCAGGCTTCATATTTGTACAGATAGTGGTACAGATAGTAGTCAGTTCTTTTCTCTTTTTTTAAATCATCCAGCAAACATTTTGAAGACCCACTTTAGATGGAGACTAGTACACAGGGAAATAAAGTTTAATTATGTTTAAAATTTTGAGTCTGATAAGGAAAGATTTAAAATTCCAATTTGTGATGATCTAGATCTAAATTAAACTGTGCCTTATCTAGAGTAAATAAGCGAAGAGGGAGGCTTAACACTAATACATCTGAAAATCAATGAATCTGAATCTTATTTTGAATGATTTTTCAAACGGGGCATGGATCAGCCAGCCTACTCAAGAATTATTGTGGGTGCTTCTCCTTTCTAAAATAGGAAATAGGACTATCCTGTGTTGACTAGGGTTTCTCCAATCAGATTCTCATCCTTTATGTAATCATTTTATTTCAATATATAGGTCTCTCTTTGTTACAATCAAACTCAAACTGATTTAGTAATATAAAGTTTATTAAAAGATGAGATAAACATATGCTACTCTTTTAAAAATGTCTTCTTTGATATAGTGCAATGCTTACTTTCAAGCAAGTCTGGATGTTCCTCTCATGCAGAATATGATATCTTATTTTGGGGACCAGACTGCAAGGAATTGGGCTATGTAAAAAATAATAATGATTTGACAGTGATTTGATGAAATCTCTGAATCCATTCTCTCTCCAAACAGAATCGTCCAATCATTTCTAAGCATCAAATAGAATCAAGAGCTTCTGAAATAACCTGGAGAAACTTAAATTCCAACATAGGCCATAAAGTAGTAATTATTCCATTCTGGCTAGAGAAAGCTTATAAAGTTGAATATTCTCAGCACTCACTTTTTTTTTTGTGAAATATATTCAATTTCACTCCTATGATTTATTTCTAGCTAAATAAAATCTAAATCAGCTGGCAGACAATAAGTTATCCACACTGGCCATAAATATATAGAGATAGACAGAAAACGGATAGAGAATGGAAAAGAATATTTTCACTACGTTTGACAGATTAAGAGTTTGGACACTGTGCAACTCCTAAGCACTCCTGGGGAAAAACATATTACAATTTTGTGTAAAATGAAGAGCCAGTGGAACCTAAACCCTTCTTCTTTGACCAAGAGCAACAGATTGAACACATTGGACACTATTCTCTATTTTGGAACTGTGGGTTATAGTTTTATTTGAGAGTAGCCATGGACAAATATTTTCAATAAAGTAGAAGTGCATTTATAGCTCAGGGTGGAATTTTTGCTCTTTGAGCTTGGATGTTTTCTTGCAGACATTTCATTACCCAAAATAGGTTGGTAGCGGTGACCATTCCCACCATCACTGACAGAGCAAGCCATTAGAACATAAACTGAGAGCAAATCTCACTCCTTACTGGAACTGATGATGTTATGTAGTTTGATAATAAACCATCTGCAAGAAAACAACCAAGCTCAGAGAGCACCAAGGACTTCATTATATTTTCCATTCAAAAAACATGAGCTTCACAGAGCTGGGAAATTTGGATGTCTGTTTAGAGCTTTTAATACTTGTTCTAATTGTCATTGTAACCTATAAATACATTTAACATATAGTATGAGCAGAAATTCACACATAAACATTATTTTTGTTATCTTTTCTTTGTTATGTTTACAAATTAATGCTGGCAATTGTGCTATGGAAGATATACTGGACCAATAGAAAAATTATAAAGAACTCTATGGACTGATTGAAAAAGCATATATTCTATAACAAATATATTTTTCATAAGCATGTAGTACTATATCTTTTATTTTCCAAAAAAGAACAGTGTGCCAGTTTATGCATAACATGGAGGAAATGAGAAATGCATCTGTCAAAATATGGAAGGCAACAGTAATTTCCTTCCTGCTGATTTACTTGCAGAAAATGTTATTATTAGCTGTTCCAAAAAGCATACTGTATGGATGGTACTGAAGTCCAAATAAACAGATAATTTATCTCAAAACTCTGGAAAGATTTCCAGAGTTTCCTGATATATTATATTCATAACAAGGACACTCAGACAAAATCAATATAATCATAAATATATGCTGTACCCATATAGAGGTGTTAAAACATAAAACATTTATGTCTATGAGATACTATACCCAGGAATGATCATAGAATAGTAAAATAAGAAATCTTTGATAGAACCCTTAAGAATCAAATCCAGGTGTAGTAAGATTATACTAAAAAATGATTATTATTTTTTCAGTAAATCAGGCTGGGAAGTTAATGATCAAAACTTACAGTACAAACCCATTAAGCCAGATTAATATGACTCAAGAATTGCCACCTGGTCTAATCAGACCTTCTAATGTTTCAAAAAATAAAAATAAAAATGAAACCATCTATATTTATTTATTTATTTATTTTTACATTTATATACCGCCCCATTCCGAAGACTCGGGGCGGTTTACAGCTTATAAG
>JANHFL010000058.1:0-13833 GCA_032468155.1 Oxyrhabdium leporinum
GGGGGGGGGGGAGAGAAAATAGACTCTCTAAGTGCTTCTAGCAGGTGTAGTTCAGAAATATCTTCACCTCTACTTAAATGCAATTAAAAGTCTCTGTTGAGGCGCTTTTAGGGACAAAATGCATTAATTTGTGAGTTAATTTCTACACAAATGAAGGTGAATATACAGTATGTGTCCCAGGATAATATTCTAGGATCCAATCTGGGTTGGTCACCAGGACCAGAGGTTTTGTATTCCGAGCTTTCAGATTCGTGCTGGAGCAGGGAACTTCTCTCTATAATTTCTACAATTTGGACTATATATTGACCTAATATTTGTTCCTTCTCAGTGTTCTTTATTTGTTCAGGTGGTCACTTCTTCATCTGTGTTCATGGAGATTCTGTTTCCATATGTATATTAAGTGGCAATCCGAACCAGAAGACTCAATAAATCAATTATACCAATTAAGTTTTTCAAAACTGCAATTAGATGTATTGCGTGCGAGATTGAGTTTAAAATATAATAACATTGACTTCTGAAATCAATTTCTGAATTTTCTTTATCCTTGTGTCAATGGTACAGAGATTGAGTTATTATACTCCTTATGAAGAGAACATGAGAAATATGGTGCTTTATAACATGTGAAGTTTCTGACCTTTGCCTGTTGTTTGTTTATTCCAGAGTCTGGTATTCAGATGGATTTCCATGACTACTAGCCATTTAGCTAAATTCATCCTTAGTGTATCTATCTAAGCCTTTCTTAAATCCAGTTAAACAACTAGTGAGCATCAATTATTGCTTAATTTGTGAGTTCTCTTCAGTGAAGTTGATGTTGCCAAACAATCAGCTTGTTTTGATAATTCTAGATGTATTTGCAATGAACTTCATTAGGCCCACACCCACCCAACTGCTTTGCCATGCTTTTGCCTCTCCCTGGAGCTGGCAGGAAATCTTCTTAAATGTTGCTGTTGTTATCCTGTGTCCCCAGAACAGGTCTGTACCATGCTACTGTTCAAAAAGCTGCTATGCACAAAATTCCACTGTTGGTAGTTCCCTTGATTGAAATTCCAGACCCAACAAATGTCATTCATCAGCTGGTGGATAAAAAGCCTCTTCCAATTAGTATGCACAATGCTCTGTTAGTCCATGAACTCAATTTGTTTCCCTTTCCTTTTATTCCTTTGCAGTAGTCCAATTCACACTAAACAGAAACAAACCTTGTAATTATGGATTGACCAGCTATTAGCCATTAAAGAGGGCTGTTATTGTTGGTTGGTTGGTTTATCAAATTTATTGGCCGCCCATCTTATCACGAGGTAACTCTTGGCTGGTATCTAGTAGTCACCCAAACTTTATAGCTGAAATATAGCTGTTGAATAAAATGGTTAAAGAGCTGAAGTTTGAGAAAGGAATTTTGCTGCTGGGAGAAGAAAAATATAAATTACCCCAAGAACAAAAGCCAAGAAGAGAAAGCCAAAAAACCCCCAAAACAAAAAACCAAACCCAAAAGGTTCCCTGAGCAGCAGCCACTGAGAAGGGAATTTTATGCCATATACACTACAGAAGTGATTATGCATTCAGTCACATGTGCGAAGCCAGGGATGGACTACTGAATTTCAGGGCTTTATATTTATTATCTTTATTAAAAGTTTCCCTTGCAGCCAAACCAGGATTGCAGAATAGGTACCAAGCACAGGGACGAAGCCTCAAGTCCCACAGCGTACCTGCCATACAGAGCTGAGCAAATTGCCATTCCAAGTTAAGTCTCCTCTGCCAAATGCCATGGATTGTCTAGATACGGTAAACAGTCTTGAACAAGGATAATAGGGAAGACGCTGCACCTGGAACAGAGCACCAGACCACATTTTTGTGGAGATCCAGCTGCAAACTGACCTTGAAATACAGGCAGAATTATGAAGACATGGTTGGAAATAGTTGGTTATGGCAAACGCATCATGGGAAGAGGAACCCACGTGGATGTGGCTTAGGGAAGTTCTACTTTCATGAAAAAGAGGAAAAGATTATCTTTGTTCTTCACATAGCAAATGAAAGGGTGCTCCAATCACTTGGTCAGTTGTGTTGTACTTGTATTTCCAAAAATTGCCAAAGAATGTAAAATCCTGGAAGCAATTGTGGTCAAATCAAGAATCCAGCCAATTTATTCAAACTAATGTCTGCACCCTTAGCATTGACTGGTAGAACATTTCTGTACAAAGGATTGCAAAGTCTTTAAAGACCCTTTTTATTCTTTCCCAACCGGCAAAATGTTGGAAAGAAATTACGGAAAGGCATTCACGGTTCTGTCTATCAGCAGATGATTCTCCAAAGATGGAACAGAGCACAAGCAGTGTGCTTGGTGTGGCAGGAGAAGGTGGCAAAAGAAAAATTAAGCTTGAAAATGGGGTGACAGGGTAGAGAAGGCTACAAAGAAAACGCTCCCTCCAGTACATTCCTATAGGGGAGAATTTGCTTAAGATGCTGCCAGTTCCTCCATTTTAAGCCCCTTCTTTTTTTCCTCCTAATCATGTGAGTCAGAATAAAGTTTAGGCAGCTCACCTTGTATTTTTCCACAATCCCCATACATGCAAACATATACAGATGCAATAAGTTTTTATGTCCCCACCCTGATTTTCCCCACATATATGGTGTGCATAATAACATTCAGATGCATGTAGGTTTTCAAGGTAGCAATGAAAGAAGTGCAGAGAACTCTTTCTACAGTATATCATAATTCTTAGTTACAGATAGTCCTCAGCTTACAACCATTCGTTTACTGACTGTTTGAAATTACAATGTCACTGAAACAAGTGACAAGACCATTTTTCATACATCTCTGTGGTCACGTGATTAAAATTCAGACACTTGGCATCCGTCTAATATTTATGATGGTTGCAGTGTCCTGAGATTGTATGATTAGCTTTTGTGATCTTCTGACAAGCAAAGTCAATGGGGAAGCCAGATTCACTTAACTCAGAGGTCCCAAGCCCTGGCCTGCTGTCTGTTTGGAACCAGGCCACGGATGTGGTGGGCGAGTGTGCACAAAACCATCCCCTCTCCCAACCCACCCCCACCACCTC
This sequence comes from Oxyrhabdium leporinum, assembly GCA_032468155.1. Taxonomy (NCBI): domain Eukaryota; kingdom Metazoa; phylum Chordata; class Lepidosauria; order Squamata; family Cyclocoridae; genus Oxyrhabdium; species Oxyrhabdium leporinum. Next base: position 3,057 of record JANHFL010000058.1, read on the forward strand.
CGCCACTTCACTGAGACAGAAAGGTTGGGAGCTGCTGACTTAACAGTGTTACTAACTTAAAAACTGCAGTGATTCACTTAGCAACTCTAGTAAGAAAGGTTGTAACATTGGGCAGAATACACTTAACAACTGTTGCTTAGCAATGGAAATTTTAGGCTCAACTGTGGTCATAAATTGAGGACCACCTGTATATTTATACTTAAATCTTTCCAAAGAAAGGAATATGTAGAGGGAATATGTACAAAGAATATCAATTTAAAATGTTCCCACAGTTTATGGGTAATTTGAAGAATGCGTCAGAACAGAGGAACCCTGCCAGTTATTACTTCTCAAATAAATAGGCCTGATTTCTGTTTCCAGATTTTTTCCCCTTCGCAGTCCTTAGTGTGTAAGGACATTGTTAAAGTTATTTTTAAAGATGTATTCTTTCTAGACTTGAGAGGAAAAGCAAACTGAAAATTTGCTCATATATGGCTAGTGATCAGACGCAGGATTTTAGTGACAGTTCTAATGTTAAGTCATATTGTGGTCGGCTTCTTTTGGGCCTGGTAAGTTGTAAAATCAAATATGGTTTGCACACCTTGATCTATGGCTTAATTTAAAACGTGAAAGCAAGTGTAGATTATCCAACAAAACGTAGTTTGAAATGGTGGCTTCGTTTGCAAACTTGGTTTCTGATAAAATATTGGGAATAAGGTGAATGAGCCCATGACATGATTCCTAATATATCTGAAGCAAAGGTAATCAATCATAAGATCTGTAGCGTACGCTTCCTCCTTTCAACAGGCCTAGAGCAGATGTGACACTGAAGCCAGGAAATCACCAAAAATATACATCTCGTCAACAATGTATCTCTCACGCACATGCTTCTAGAAATGACAACTCTATATGCTCAAAGCCCCTTCTGCCACAAGGCCACTGCTTTTTCAAGTTGGGGGATTCCCCTTGCAAAAGGACTGTCAGAAGAAGTAGTAACACAAACTTGACTCCCTTACAAAATGAGGCCCAAATTGAAAAGGCCCATGAATGAGTCTGCTGGGGAACTTTGAATGCTTGTCTTTGGGTTCAAACCTTCCCCCGCCCCCAGGTTGAAATATACTGCTGTCGCTTACTTAAACTGCATGTTGGAAAGAAAGTGCCTGCAACTAAGCGAAGGGAAACAATATTGGGACAATGTCACCGCAGTGATGAGGAATGTCTAGAGGAAGCTGCTGGATACCGGAACTGAGGAAGCCAGGAAAGAGGATCAAAGCATTAGGAAAGAGACATTTGGAAGTAGAGGGTAGGATCCCAGGGCACCATCGTTCACTCACCCCTGTCTGACTGAATTGGCAAGCCACTGGGGAAATGAAAGTGGTGTGTGCACAATACACAGCTTTTATCTAAGCAGTCCCGTCAGCGTTTGGTTTCCGTTTTCCTGATATTATTCCTGGGATGGAAGAAGCCCAGCCAATCCCCCCCCCTCCTTCTTTAAAAGCAGATGATCTAGCTGAAAATTAAATTGCAGCATTTCTGCTAACTCATTCTATGGATAGAGAAAATAACAATTGATAAGAGGAAATGTGAGGCAATTGCTCCGATGAATAATTTCAGACAGTTCACTTCTGGGGCTGAAAGGCATCATAAGGAAATTTTAAAAAAAAGAACCCTCTTATAGTTCAGAGGACAGTGGGATAGGAGCTGCCGTAAACATATGATGACCTCATGGCAAGTGAGGAAAAGGAAACAACTTAAAACAAAATTTAATCAGGCAGAAATTGGGGCCAGAGATTTTCACAGGCTACTGTTGCGATTGATGGTTCATTGGAGTTCTATAACTGTCCCGGATATCCATTCGCTCGTGTCAGGAATGTATGATATGGTAATCAGAAAAAGATTACATAGGTAGCGGCCTGGGGTGTTATTTGGGTATGAAGCAAGGACTCTGGGATCATGACCACTTGTTTAGTTATAATCATTATAAATCATTAATTCATCGATCATTGCTATTGTTTAGAACAGGGGTGTCAAACTCACATCATCATGGCAGTGTCACGTGACGTATCGGGACTTTTTCCCCCTTTGCTAAACCGGGCAGGGGCGTGACCAGCATGTGACACATCTGGCTTGTGGCCCACAAGTTTGACAGCCCTGGTTTAGAAGATCCTCTTCATCCAGGCCTTTGGGGATGGAGAATGACACCCCTCACTATCATGCATGTCAATTTTTAACTTTATTAATTGCATTGTAATTTCTGTCTTTGATTGTTATGAGCTGCTCAGAGTTGCTGAGAATCAGAAAGCATATGAGTTTTATGAATTTTATTAAAGGTTTTCATATAAGCAAAAACAAAACATGAAAATTATACAGATTGAAATTAAGGAAAAGAGAGATAGGAAAGATAAGAAAAATAAGTAGAACAGTAATGAACAAATTCATTTCTGTATATGCTGCTCATCCAAATTATGTGTAGAGACATATATGCAGTTAGGTAAATCTACCTTTAAGTAAAATAATAAAAATCACTGGCAGGGATTTGAGGATGAAATGCTATTTTCTACTTGAACAGACTTTACCAAGACATGGAGGGCAGTAATTAATGCAATCCATTCCATATGTTGCAGGAACATGATGTAATTATCAGTGTATCTTTAAGATAAGTAAAAAAATTGCTTCCAGAAAGATTTCCTAGTCAGTCTTTTGCAACCAAACCAAACAGTCTTGTGCTACATTAAGGACTAATACATTTATTATGCCTTGGCCTGTGGTCTAAAAGTTTCTAAGAAATGCCCCAAGACCCTTTCTAATTGTACACAAAGGGGTGTACTATTAGGGTTTAGATCCAGCAAAATAAAGTGCCAGGATAGTGCGAAGCTGAGTTGGAAGAGGGTGTTGTGGATTGCATCAAGGGGATTTGGTTAGTAGAGCCAGGGTTTTCTGTTTCTGTTCTCTTTTTTTTTTACTTTTAACTTTTGCATAGGATACTGTTTTTATATTATAGTTGTCAGCCGCCCAGAGAACTGGTTTTAAGATGCATGAACATACAAGAATTTTAAATCAATAAAAATCCCACATGGGCTAGATATGTCTCAGATTAAACATGTATATTGTGAACAAAATGCACTATGTCTGCTTGATGGAGTGGAATAATATAGAAGCATAGAAGGCATTCATATAAACATGAATTATGTCATTAAAATCTAAAATGGACTCCATGATACAAAACAAACCCTCCCCTTTGCTGTCCTACACAGAGAGAGAGAGAGGGAGGGAGAGGGAGAGGGAGAGGGAGAGAGAGTATACACAGAACAGGAAATTGCAAGTGATGTTTCTCACTGCTTGGGATCTGAAAGTCAGTAACTGCAACTATAACTCCCAGTTGTGTTGGCAGGATTATAGTGTCAGAAGCATCTGTAGGCTGCCATTTGTGCAGGTTGCAGATGGCAGGCAATAAACCTGATGTCATAAAAAAATCCTCTCCTATTTTAATGTCTTACAAGACATTTGGGCTGGCTGCTGAAGGCCATTGATAAAGTGCGGCAATATGGTGAGGATTTTGAGAAATGTGAATCTCATCTATCTGACATTTTGGAGTTGCTTTGAGAGTTCTTTGCAGTGGGTGTGGGAGGAAATTGTAAAAATTATAGTCCCCTAAAGGACAATTAAAATGAGAACTACCAATGGCTTGTTTTTAGTACTCATTGTTTTCCATAGTTGCAATAAAAAAGGCAGTAATATCTGGAGGCAGGTCAGACTCCAAAAAAAGTTCTATTGCCAGCTAGGGACCAGACACTCTGAAACATCCTTCCCCAACCTGGTGCTCTTCAAATCCTTGGGATAGTAACTCACAAACACTCAGCAAGTGTTCGTGAGAACTCTAGGGGTTCGGATAGCCTATGGGAAAAATGGAACTGAAGACGTATGTCCATTTGTTGTCAAAGGTACCAGCTGACCAATTACTTCCTGCATAGAATAATCCTGGAAAGTCTTGGGTGAGCAGAGGCATGGAGGATTTCTGTTAGTGATAGCTAGACTCCTTCCTTCTGAATTGTAGTACCTTGGCAACATGAAGAAGCTCTGGATCCATCATGCACAAAGATGGGCTATAAGACCAGATATTTGAAGAGGTACATGTTCATTTGCAATGAAAGAAATGGTAAACATTGCCTTATTTGGTGATTTTTTTATTTGCTTATTATAGTTCTCACTCTAGGAGCCAGTCTTGGAATTCCCTGGCCATTGTCTCAGAAAAATATTACTTTGGTCTGACCTTGCTTAATATTTTACATCAGTCAAGGTTGATTTCTAAATGTGAGTAGGATCATAAAACTATTTTAATATAAATGAACATTTATGAAACATAAAGTGTACTGTTAGCAAGAAGATAAGTTGCAAATCATGGCAGTTAGAACCAGGAAGAATAAGAAATATCCTCCCCCCACCTTTTATTTTTTACAAAGAAATGATTTTTGAATCTATTTATTTGCATGTTAGCTTAACGGTAATAATATAAGCAAACCAGTTTGCAGCTGTGTAAATTACAAGACTATTTGAACAATTCTTAAAAAAAGTCCCTCAAATTCAAATAGCAGATTGACTAGTTGTTTTATCCAGTACATAACTGTTATTCAGTCTTCCCCGTTTTGTACAAGGACTACTATTGTTTTCTAGAAACCGAAGAAAACTGAACACTTCTTAATGGGTGATCCCAAATTTGGATATTCCTTGTGTAGAAACCTCAAAGACTTCTCTCTTTGTTAATTTTCTTCCACCTGTTCCAAGGCTGAAACATTTTGGCACACCTTTTGAATTAGGTTTCAATTTGTTACATATAATCTATTTTTTTTTCTCCACAGTTTAACTCAGTTGCAGGTTAAAATAGTGGCTTGGAATAAATCAGTGCAAGCTTTCACGATTAGTGCCACAGTCGCTTGGTGAAGTTTCAGGATACCAGAGAATTTGATCCCAGCCTATTAGCCCAGAAACTCACTTTATTGGTTTGGAAGATTATATTTCATTGTTTTTATGGAGGAGGATTGTATAGTGCTATGGATCTCGAACTAGGAGTGTGGAGCTTTGAGTACTGCAGCAAACTCAGAGGTACTGTTGGCTTTTTTACTACTTAGTAAACGGTACTAGTGAGTTCACTGTGGCCTCTCAGGGCGCTGTGGCATACCATTTGGAACTGCCAGGGGCACCGTGAAAAAAATATTGAGATATCAAGATCACTACAAACTTTGAAAGTTTAGGAACTTCTAGTGTGGAGGAAAAAAGAGGAATATAATTCACTCAATAAATGCACTGCCTCTTATACATCAAGGAATCGGACCAGTAGTGTGAAATGCAAGCTTTGGTGCTAATTACTAGAATGCATTCCACAACTTCACAGGTAACAGGCTATGCAGAGATTTCACCACCAAAGCTGCTCATTCCCTATATGCAAACACAACAAGAAGGAATGGCAGAATTCAGTATTAGGCTAAGTGCCAACATAAAAGCAGGGCTCTTGTTGAGGAAGCAAAGACCACCTATGGTCACCGTTAGAAAAGTACAGCAAGGCAATCAGAAAAGCTGATGTGTGGTTAGCTTGGCAAACAGGCACGTCCCAGCCTGATTTGTACTTGGTTTGCACAGATGCTTAGACAAGCCAGAGCTAGGGATGCATCAAAAGTTTTATGAAGGCGGAGAAACTTCTCTATCACCCTGCCCCAAGCCATTTAACAGTGACTATGAAAGCAAACAGCAGTAGCACACCTGAATAAGACTAGTCCCTTTTTATTTTTCATTTTATTGATTATTTTGTACATCTGTGAATTCAAGGCATGCAAGGGTCTAACCCCAGCCTGTGGGCTGGGCTACATTAAGCTGGGAGATAGGCTTAAAGTCACTAAACTCTAGTGGAGCATAAGCTCAAACCTGGATCTTCAGCTATCTCTGAATCTGTGAGATGACGTCTGGCTTCTTGAGACCCTAAAGACTGGATTTGATTATGTGCCATCAAATTGGTATTAACCGTTAGTGACCATATAGATGTCCCCAATCTGGTCCTTCAGATCTTTCAATAGAGCAACCATCACCCTAGTAATTGAGTGCATCCACTATGCTGCAGGCCCTTCTGATCCTGATAATTTGTTCTGTATGGACCTTTCTGAAAATTTGAATGATGTTATATAAATCCTGTAGTGGTGGTGGTGAGGATAATGATAAAAACAAGGTTGTCTGTTCCCTGAAGTTTTTTTTTTCTTGTCAGGGACATTTTACCATAAAGGCCCACTGTCCTCAAGTGTAGAAAAGCACAGAGATGTCCTTGCAGAAGATATGCAGAGACATTAGCAGAACATGACGCTCAGTCCAGACAAAAAGAAAGGTATGAGAAAAAAGAATCAAGATTGCCCGACCTTGACTCTCTTTCGCATAAGAGGGAGGAGAAGGAGAAATGTTATCAGGCTGTGAAGGTTTTATGTCAAATGCAGTTTGCCTTTATTGTAAAGACTTTGAAAACCTTTTCTTTTTATTCATTAAGTATATTGATTGAAGTAATGAAATAACCAGAGGAGGAGGAAAATATATAATATTGATCCTGAAAGTTGCAGTTGATTTACATGTGGTCTTTGACTAGCACGGTTAAGTTTTCATTAATTTTGCTCTCAAAGGCTCATTTTTAAAAGTAGTCATTGGTCATCTGAATTATACAACAATGACTTGAAAAACCAGGAAAACAGAAGTGAATATTTATATACACTGAAAGTGTAAGGATGGAAAGATTCCTACTTTCTACTGATTATTATTGCCCAAATAGCTTACTTTTTCTCTATATATTTATGCCTATATACAATTTGTGGTGGAAATCCTAATTGGAGGATCCTTTAGAAATCTGGATTGCATAGACCCAACAAATGAGATATAATTTGTGCAGAGGGAGGACTTCTCTTTTCTTTCGTTGATCAGAACTATAACTATAAGCAAGTCATGCTTTTTCTCAGAATGAGCTATAGTTACCTTGTTTCCCCCCAAAAGAATCCATTTCTCTTTTCCTTGCCCTTAAAGAGGCTTGATAAAAGCATGACAAATATATCAATTTCAGGTAATAATTGCACATCGCATTTCAGAATTGGCTCCCGTTATACAATTTATTTTCCTTAAAAAATGGTAAGAGATGTTGAATTTTGTAGTGATAGGTGAACTGCACGATGTAGGCTGTAATATGCTATTGCCACCTAGTGCTCACTGAGTTTAAAAATCTGAGATCTTAGATACTGGAAGAAAGAAAAATCTGAAGTTAAAGGAAACATGGTTGTACTCCACCAACAACAACAACAACTGGCCCAATAACAAGCACGGGAATTCTGCCCTCCCCCCTCCATATTCTCAGCAAATTAATCTTCTATTTTAAAACTTAATTATTTGGAGAAAAACTTTTCAAGAAAAAGTACTGAATCATGTGGAACAGTTGGTAACCTCTGTCAAATGAATCGGACTGACTGCACCTCATCCACAGGTGTTGTGGCTAACAAAATTTATACAGGAATACATTGGAAGAACTCCATATTGCTAAAAAGTGCTTTGTGGCATGCTGTGACTTTCTCCTGTACTAGGGTATATTTTTAACACTCAAAATTAGCCACCCAAATAAAGAGATAGCCTCTCGAATGGCCTCGGATATATTTTAAAAAGTAGGGGAGCTGCCCTGTAAGACACCATGCAGAAGTGCTGCTCCCAAGCTGACCTCTTGTCCCTGCCCTTCCCCCTTATTGTCACATTTGGCCCTTAGCACCAAAAACCCCTGCCTTCCCTTGATTTAAATAAACATAAATAAGGGGTAGAGCTTTCTACTTTCCCTTAATTCCCGTAATTAGTTCAATGGGGAATAAAAGATTCAGGGGGCTCCTGGGCAGATCTTCATTTTATGCTGAACCTTTGCTTATGGCCCACTCAAACGATAGCATGTTCCTCCTATTCCTGGCCTATTGCAAATGGGCCCATGCCTGCTTTGATTCAAAACTGCTGTTTGTCCATCCCAAACCGTCTTAAGCCCTTCCATTCTGGTAACAGCCCAGCTCCAATTGGCTGAAATATCAAATATACTGCCTCTCCTCCCATGGGTGGTCTTGCCCTGGGCACCCATTTTATCCTGGGTTGTGGCACAGCGATGTGCTCTGTTGGTTGGCAATTATTATTTTGTATAAACCTGCATCTGATCAAGCAATTGTGCAGTTAAGTCAATGAGCTGTCCTCAACCCTAGAATACTCCATTCAAGGCTTACATCTCCCAGTGGACAGCTTTTCTGACAAAGCTGGGGGCAACATGCTCCCTTTGCTTTCCCACCCTCTTTCTTTCCATTTATTTTATTTTTTTAACATCTTGAACTGGCAAGGTAGGAACATCACTAGTTTGATTCTGTGAAGCTGAACTATCAGTTTTTCCTTCTTTCAAAATACTCATGGACCTACCCAGAAAGGTAGGGAAGAAAGAACAAACTGTTCCTTTTGCTTTGGTTACTGAAGCATCAGAGCAACAATGGAATCAAAAAGGAGGGGGGAAAGGATCTGCATTAGTGTCAGGGGACATCTGTGTGTGTGTGTGTTATTTGAAAGACAGAGAGATGGGGAGATAAGGAGAGTAGAAGAACATAATGTGCAAATATCTAGAAAGCAAAACAAAGGTAGGAGGGTCTAGTGAGGAGGAAAGAATTCTTAAGAGGAAATGCAGGGACTGGTCCATGCAAGAGCCTGCTAGTGAGGTTTGTCTTCCCTGCATGGATGAGAAGGACAAGATGGAGGGGAATAACTCATCAGGTCTTATAGTAGCTGCAGGCTGGACAGAGCACCCACCTGGTCCCATTGCCAGCCCATTGAAATCCGGAATAGAATACCTGAGGTGGTTAGCTTAAGAAAAAGCCATGAACAGCACTTTAGATTGCAATGCAGAGTTGTCCCTTGAATCTGTTTCCATCACTGGATCTAGTCAAGAAACCTATAGAGGTTTGCCTTATTCACACATTTATTGCCAAGAACACCAGCAACATCGATCCTTTCTCATGAAGAGCTATTCCCCCCCCCTTTTTTTTTTTTCCTTCTTCTTTGTTCTTTTTAATAAGAAAAATATATTTTCTATTTTTGGGTCAGATTTCAAGGCTGCTGAAAGGAGGGTTGTTGTGTTTTTTTTTAAAGGATGTCATAGTAGGACCAATGGACATCATAGCAGGACACACACATACATCCCTTCCTATAGCCAAACCTGATCTGGTGGTTACTGTGCCCTTTTAAGTATTAAGTATTAGGTCTTTTTTAAAATGCAGCCTGGGAGTTGAAGGGAGATACTATTTTAAATCTTACATTTTTAGGTGCTCTTGTTTGTGCTTGTTATGTCTTGTGGATAGACAGGCAAGAAAGCAAGCTTTTGAAAACCTCCTTTAATATCAGTCACTATTTTTTTAAAGCAGTTGCAGCAGCACAATCCAAGTCTCCACCTAGTTGTACCTACATTCAATATTGACAAAACATTTTTATGTTAGAGGGAAAAAAATTAAAAGATACAGTCCTCAATCCTCCTTCAAAACTAGAAACCATTGGTAACTGGCTCTTTCTTCAGCTTCTTCAGATAATTCTCCACAACTCTACTCAAAAGTAGAGATGTGGCTGGCAAGTGATTTGGTGGCTGGCCAGTTGTGGCTGGCAAGTGATATGGTGCTGGCAGCATGGCCACTGATCTCTTCTCCAACATTTTATTGCCTCCCTGCAGGACAGCAGATCTAGATATATACCGAGCCAGAGCAATTCTACTTTTGTAATGGTTAGCCTTCCACTAGTTTCATCTTCATCTTTTGCTCTATGCTTTGTATTCAAGAGAAGTATTTGACTCATATCAAGTGTTGGAGGCCATGTGTTTGATGCCAAACAATGCACATCAGTACAGTAGATAACCTAAGGGTAGCAAGGCTGTAGTCAGAAAAATAGCTACAGCTGCCTCTGCCATAGGTATAGGTTGCCATAGGTTGCTGTTCCCCAAAATTCCTTGTCTACAGTACTTCCAGATTTGTTATAGTTTTGTACAGACACCCCCCCACACACAGTAGATGATGATTGTGTAAGTAAATCTAAGTCCACAAAGCAGTGTCCTATGCTCAGTACATATTCTCATCTTATTTGCTTCTACATCTGTCTCATCTGTCTCTTATCCCCTCTGTCTCAAATTTTGGAGTGTAAACGAGCAATTTCTTAAGCTCTTGCCTGCCAATTCCATATTTGCTTTTAAAGATAAAGAATTCTATTATGACAATACATGCAAAGGCACACAAGTTTAGTCACAGTCCAATAATAGGGCAACATATTTCTGTTTCTATTATTATATTTATTTCTAAATATGCACATGAATATCTGATGCACAGATTTTCAAAGGGAATAATTTCATTTTTTATAATTTTTCTCTGCTGATACCTACAATCATATTAAACATACAAAACCACCTTGTTTTGCATTATGTTTCCTGTTCATTTGGTCTCTGATCTATAGTCCATAGTTCTCCTGGCATTAACAGTACATTATATATATATACACATGAATTAAAGCTACCTTGCAAAGGTGACACATTTCTAACCCTTAATTAGAGTCTAATAAAAGAGATAAATCTAGTCTTAAATCTGTCCCACTGATATGCATTGTTCAGATGTCCACAAGTTCAGGATCTACTAGGTGAATCAAGCCATAGCAATTACTATCTAACAGAATAAGGAGGGACAAAATATTTCAAAACGTTTTCCCCATAAATATGATCAACACCAGAGGGCAGTGCAATAAT
>JANHFL010000064.1:5296-20598 GCA_032468155.1 Oxyrhabdium leporinum
ATCTTGTTTTCAAGACTATTCTTAATTGTGGGCATCGTTTGGAACTCATTTTATCAATAAGGTTGTTGCTTCTGCTGCTGTTTTTGTTTGTTCATTAGCCTTTTGGAGCTTATCCTTGGAAGGGAAAGGCTGGATATATTAAACAAACAAGCAAATCCTGCTCCCCCTGTAAATAAAAATTGGGTCTCAGCTGCAGCTACTGAGGCAGTTCATTAACTAAAATCACCACTGGCATCTTAATTTTTATAGAGCAACAGTGCAAGGTCTGCATTGCTGCTGCAAATGAATGGCTGTTGACCAAATAAATAATTGTGGTTTAGAATGCAAATATTCTAGTAATCAAACAACACTTATACAATCTGATTGGGATATCCTTACCATCTAAAGCATGGTATGTGTGAAAAAGGTCATTTGGATTTTAGGGTTGGAATTCCCCTTGCCATCTAAAACTAAAAAACAACGTGTCCCCGTCCCCCCCCCCAAGATTACCTAGTCTCAGGAGGATGCAGTTGAGTAAAAGCAAGATGAAATTAAGTTGAGGCAAAATGGAGATTCTGTTGATAACTAGGAAACTAGATTTGGAGATCAAAGTTCAATCTGTTCTGGATGGCAGTTGCAATCCCCTGAAACAGGAGGTCCACAAGTATTAGATTTAAAACTGGCAGCTGTAAATAAGTACATTCATGATTATTCTTGAATTATGGAGTTCTTTTACAACCAAAGTCAGAGACCAGCAAAGACTCTACAGTTCAATTCTGAGCATATTCTTTTCTATTGCTATGCTTAAATCAGTTGGATTTGGTAACAGCTTGATTACATACTTTACTATTGTCGTATACTTTACATGGTGCTACCCATGAAAAATGTCTGGAAGTTGCAGTTGGTGTAAATAAAACCCATCAAGCTATTTCCAGATGTTATTTCCATATGCAAAGTATAGGAGTCAAGTATTGCCTATATGGAAATATGTATATTTGGTGCCAAGTTTTACTGCCAATAAACTTTATAACTCTAAGCTCCATACATGACTACTTGAGAGGTATCCTTTCCTAAGTATTAAAACACACCTTGGAGGAGCCTTCTGATGATGACCAGTTTGTCAAAAGCTTACTTACTAAGTATGCAGAGGATGGATTTTTCCTGCATCATTCACAAGGGATGGAATACCTACTGTCAAGAGTTGCATCAAGTTCTCATACTGTCTTTGGAAGACCTACAAACTGGCATCACTTTTGCTTGTCCTTTAATTGTTTGTTCGTTTTAGCTTAGACTTTCTATATTGTTTCCATTTCATATTTCTAGCATTGTCATCCATTTTGAATACTCATTTGAGTAGAAAGACAGATTATTTAAAACAAAAACAAAAACCAACCCATCAAACCATTATGTCTTCATCATAATCTTTCAGGAATTTAGGCAAAGCCACCATTTTGTCAATCAAATTGCTTCAGTAATTGACACTGCCACTTTTTTTTTCTGCTTTAGTCATTGCCTTTCAATGTGGATGCCTGCTGACTTTCTCTTTTCTTGTTTATCAAAGGCAATAAGGAATAGCTTTTTGTTATCACAGTTGTTTTCTATATTTTCCCAGACACAGTGTCAAAAGCGAAGCCCAAAACAGAACAATTTCCTGCTCCAGGAACCTTCAGCCTTGATAATAAGTTTGCTTGTCCCAATCAAAAGAAGTGATTTGTTGGCTTTTATCTGTTTCCAAAGCTCCTCTGTGTTGAGTGAATAGTGCTAGCGAGTTCAGTGCTTTATCGAACAGACAAGAGAACAGGTAGGATTGGTAAATCTGTTACTCCTGTTGAAAACAGCTCCAGGCATGACTAGGAGACAATCTTGGATATATTTGATGAACATGGTTTCTAAGGAGAGATTCTATTTATGTCAAAAGATCTGAAACCTAGAGAAACATTGACCTGAAGTAATTATGTTGCCTACCTTTATGGTACCATAAAAAGGGATTTAGAAAAGACCTTCCAATTTTTAAAGAGAAAGTTTCACTTTAGTGATTAAGAGTGAAAATGAATGAGTTATAACCTGAATAGCTTACTATTGCTAATTAATATATACTGAGAACTTCAGGTCTCCCTTCTAATTATGCATGTTTGCATGTACAATGTACGTATAGCCCTTCAGATAGAGAAGAGACTTCTAAATCAGGGGTTCCCAAGCCCCTGGGCCATGACCTGTTTGAAACTGATCTGTGGGAGAAATTGGCACGCACGTGTACATGAAGCTCCACTTGTGCAAACAGCGGGCAAGCGCATGCGTGCACTTGAAGCTCCACTTTGTGCAAGTGATGCAATCAAGCACCCTCCATTCGTGTGAATGGAACTTTGCATGCGAGCAGAGAGTGCTTGCACTCAAATGTGAAGCTTCATTCATGCATTTGTGCATGACTGCAGGACAGATGCAAGTGCCACTCACACAAATGGAGCTCTGCGCACACATGTGCACCTGCTATTCACATGGACTCCCATGCTGGGCAGGGCCACCAAGCTGGAAAGGCTGCGAACCACTGTTCTAAATCACAACACAAGGCCATCCTAATATGAAATAATTAATCACTAGTTCTGTAACAATAATAATACTTGGGAAAGATTCAATAGGTGAATATAAAAACCAAGTCCAGTCTAAACATCTGGGTAACTGTGACCAACTGTAACAACAACAACAACAACAAAATACTTTAAGAACAACTGCATGTAACTCTAAAACTTCAGAATCTGCATTTGTTATATAGAAAATAAATGGGTTTTCATTTAGAAAATTATGTATATTTACATGTATTTTTTTTCTCGATCCATGAAGAACTGTCAGGTGCATGAAACCAGATAGATTTCAAAAGTACTACATGCTTATTTCACACTACCTATAAACAAGAATCTGATGTACTAATGATGAAGGCAAATTGGTGTTAGATTAGAGTCAATGGAATTCACAGGAGGATGGACTTTGGTCCAGGTAGCAACTCCAAAGTGATTTGACTCTATCCCTGGGCTCCACTTTCTCAAATCCTACAAAGACTAGAAACAGCAGGCCTATCTTTCAGAAATACACAGAAACAAATAATCTGTATCTTTTAGATATGGTTATATAGATATATGTTATCCATAATAACTGAAGTCCGGTGGATAGGAGGCATCACTGGTAAATCTGATAACCGTGGGGATAACTTTTATTGTAACAAATAGTTTCAAAAGTCATTTCTTAAAAGGCAAAAGAATTTCAAACTTTTGGCATCCTGAATAATAGATATTGTTCTCAACAATCCTTTTCAAACAGGAGAGTTTTTCATGCAGCCATGTTACCCCCCCCCCCAAAAAAAAAACAACAACAAAGCTTGTTGCATTATACACTAAAAATCAGTGGCTGGAAAATTTCTCCATTTGCAGGTTAATTACCCGAATGTCAATAAAACAAATTTCAAAACATCGAGTGTACTATGGTGCTACTATTTTTAACTTTGTAAGCTTATGGTATATAAGGCATTATACATTAGAATAACAGATCAGTCATTCTTTTAAGAAAAATAACTGGTTTTGCTTTAAGACATTATGCTTACTTATAGACCATAACATTTTTTTCCTCAATTTTTCCTGTTACTTCAGATAGTAGAAATGGACCAGAAAGGAAAGCAAAAAATGTAACCTCAAGTCATCAAGAAAAATGGGAAATTTGTACCTGAGTAGACCTTTAAAGATTTAATGAATTCAGGAAAAAAAAAACCTGCTTCCAGCATCAGGTGACCTTTTCTGAAAATGACAGGAGTCAGAGCATTCTTTAAATGAGATGAATGGGTAGATGTTTGGGAAACCCCTTTAATAGGCTAGGGTGCCAAACTGACTGAAATTGTCTGAACATTTGAGAGATTTAGTTTGCAACGGCTGACATTCTCAGGAGACAATGCCAGAGCTCTTCAAAAAAATTAAAGATTTCCTTGTCTTTTTCAATGGTGTAATTTACAGCTCGGGAACTGATGAATTTGACAGAACACATACCAGAATCCATTTTTAATAAATAACTCAAGATGTAAATGAAGAAAAAGAGGGATTCCTAAATTTCTGCCAATATAATGCAGAAAAATTGAGCAAATAAACAAGGACAGATCATAATAAGAATGAAGTATTATATACAGATCTGAATTCATGCAATTAGTAAGTCCCTTTCTCCAACAATTAACACTATTAAAAAAAAAAAACTTTCCAGTTTACAAACCTCCTTGTGGTCAAGAGGAAGATGGAAAAATTTACATTTTTTCCTCCAGAATTTTTGTTATGCAAAACATAACAAAAAGAGTCTTATGGGAAAGCCTCTTAAGAGCCTTGTAATGGCAGCAGCCTTAAAAAGGATTTCATTTATCAATTATTATTTAATACTTTATTCCTCTATCATAACTCTCTAAAAAGGTTACAATCATTTAAAAGACATAGCATTAATAACAAGCAATGTAAATTATACAAACTTTTTATAAAGAGAAAGAAGTAAGTTGCTGATTTGTTACTGACTCTACTCTGTGAAGGAGTTAAAATTGAAAGAACAGGCTATGATTTGAATTCAGTGGCAATAGTAAACCCAAGTAATTGCTCAAACATGGGAGGACTGTAAACAGTATTGTCCATAACCATAACAACAGACAGATAATAAGTGCCACTTCTATACAGAGATGAGTGGCTGCCATTCCTTTACGATGCAGACATGGTTGAAATAAATGTAAGAGTTGAGCCTTGGGATGTTGACAATTTGCAGTTTGTGGTTTTCTGCTCTAATCATGGCTTTTCAGATATCTCATCAAAGGCCATGTCCTGGAATCTCTGCCTACAAACCTTTAAATCAAATATAATTCTGAATGAAGCCTGACAGTTAAATAAGCTGTAACAAAAAATTTCTTCAGTGCTACGTTCACACAACATTTTTAATCTGAGTGCTGAATTAATCTGAATCAATATCTTGAATCGGATCCAAACAGCCTAAGATTATCCTTCAGGGTAAGCTACCAAGTTAACTTTGGACTAGCAAAGTTGAACACTGATAAAGCTAAGGTTGTTAAGTGAATACAATTTATTATTGAAATGGTTAAGCATGTTATTTTGGATACTGCCCGGTTATAAACTCACAAGGTTTATCATCTTTGGCATTGTTAAGATGGATGGAATTCTGGGAGTTGAAGTCCACCCATCTTAAATTTTCCAAGATTGAGAAACACTGATACAGAAACATCTCAATATTGAACCAAAATGGAAAGATGCCCACACTATTAACTAGAGTTCCAATTATTTAGATACCAACTTCTTCTTTAAGGTAATACATTTCATTAAATACCACTTAAGAAACGGGTTGATTCATTAACACATAATAAACACTTTAAAAATTAGCAGTTTGCTTAAATTTTAAAATATTTTACAGGGCTGCCAAAATGCACAGATATATCACTACTATATAAAAACCCCACATTTTGGCTGATGAAATCAATATAATAGCTCTGAAATAAATTATCTGCTTGATTTCCAAAATGACAGATTCCTACAGAATAATACATGGAATTTGAAGTAGAAGATATCTATGATTATCGGGACATAATGGACAAAAATTTAGAAGGAACACCTGAGTAGGCTCCTTCAATGTGAATTGATGAACTAAGATTTCCCATCATAAAATTCAGTTTAAGTCCTGCATTTGGTGATTTGGAAAATGGTCTGGTTCATTCCAACTCAGTGTGAATAGGCTTGGTAGCCAAAATCTGAATCTTGATTCAGAAACCCAAAAGAGCAGCTGTGCAATCTCAGGAATGGAATGGACGCTTTAATAAGTTGAAAACTGATGCTATATTCATCCCCTGGCTTTCAGATCCAAAGCTTTGCCCAGCTCAAATGTAAAATTGCTGTAATGGAATGTGAGAAAGACCTTGAGAGAAATGCTGCCTAGGGAAAAGTCAAACAAGAGAGGATGTAGAGAGGGCATAATAAAGAAATAATCTGGATATTTTTACTTTTTTTAGTTATTTTAAAATGTGTTCAGTATTTTTAATTATAATGTATTTTTTAATTGTAAGCCGTCCAGAGTCATTGACTGAGATGGGCAGCTACTGTATATAGAAAATGAATGAATGAATGAATGAATGAATGAATGAATGAATGAATGAATAGTCCACAGCTGGATAATGTATGGAGAAAGTGGCTCAGAAGCAACCCCACCACCACCATGTTATGTTCTTATGCTATAAAGGAGATGTGGGAGATGTTTAGTTTCAGAATTGCAAGAGTTCGTTAATATAACCTTACAACAAAATATATTTCACCGATCTAAGCATGTTTCCTGTCTGGTTCACCTGGGAAGGCTGATATTAATTTTGCAACTTTTAAAGTACAAATCTCCCTCTGTCTCCTTTCTAGTCTGAGAAGCTTCACCCCAGAAGGAAAGCAGGTCTTTCTCACATATCATTAAATCTTCGTAGCTGCCATTGAAAATCAACAAATTATTCCCTCTTATTTGTGAAAAGAAGGGAATGACCTCTGACTGTTTAAATGTGGACATGAGGCCTGATAAACAGCAACAGAAAGACACATATATTTCCCCATATATTGAAGTTTGGTAAACTTCAAGCTCCTAAAGTTATCATGACCCAGCCACCAGTGATGTAATGCGGATACTTACTTGTGATTTTCTTATTTTCCTCTTTAGCAGTCATTTTTGCTCTTAGAAAATGCCACAGAAACTAGTTGACATAGCCAATGGGAAAAGCAGCAAGTGGCTAGTTTTGTCATTGACAGATGGCCTGATTGTGCTATCTATTCTCACTGAGGAGAACATTATTTTGTTTGCTCAGTTGCAGCAACCAAGGCTCTGCTTTTACATCTCTTTTCCCCATTAGCAGAAGACTACTTGATAATCTAGTAAATCTTCCCACAGCCCTCTTTTCTCTTGAACTATGTTTTGTGTGCTCTCCTAACCTGCAGAAAAAATACTGATGTATTTAACAAGAGTTCAAATGATGAAAATTCAAAATATGACATTTATAGGAAAAAAAAGTATTCATTTGGTTGGTGCACCTTGGTGAGGAATGGAATGTGTTTTGGATATTTCTAATTCAAGAGAAAAGCAACTGGAACACAAGGAACAATCTGTACACTTCAGAAACCTTTAACTGGGTGAAATGATGCATCATAGGACAACGATTTTTGAACCAAAGTACCACAAATGGGCTAATAGCAGAATGCATCCAAAACCCAGTACCCATGACTCCCAACAGAATGAAATTTGGGGAAGTTGAAGCTGCTTCAGAGCTACTGATCGATGCTGTGCTGGTGGTGTAGTCATGTGGTCTCCATTTTCAACATTTTGTGACAGCTTCCCAGCCAGTTTCACAATCCCTTGATTCCCATCCACCCTTCCCAACCCATGCAGCAAATCTTATACACATCTACATACCATTCCTGTCCACCACCCAGGCACTGTTTCACCTTCTACTGTTCAGTAACAACTATACTGCCTGCTGGCCTTGGGCTTGCCATTTCCTGCTTGCTTTTCCACTGACATTCTCTCTGCAAGCTACCCACAAGCAAAGTAAATGGGAAACTGGCAGTAATTTGGGGAAGGGGAAGGAAAGAAAAGAGAAAGAGGAAAGAGGAAAGAGGAAAGAGGAAAGAGGAAAGGGAAGGAAAGGAAAGGAAAGGAAAGGAAAGGAAAGGAAAGAAGAAACTTGAAGGGAAATGTTTAATATAAACACCACCATTCCCAAAAACATTTTATTTGTTGAAAACTACTCACAGCTGTGCATTTGAAATGGGCAGCTATATAAATCAAACTTTTAAATAAATAACTACTGTTTTTTCCTCATAATTATTGAAAACTGGTGCCTATTTTTGAGGTCACAGCACTTGCATGCTTGTGTGTTTACCCATCCAATTTATCTCACCATTTCATCCTGGCATAGCAAACCCCAACTGAATTGTTGATGTGACAATGGATTGTATGTGGCATTCCCTGACTGAAAAGTTGGATTGCTGAGCCCAACCAATTAATCACTGGCTGAATTGGAAAGCAGAAGGAGACAAAGGATTGTCAGCAGTGATGTTCCTTGAATATTTGTTTATTTATTGCTAGTGCAAAGTTCACAGTTACCTGAAAAAGAATTTGAAATCCATCTGGTTGATGCGGACATGTTAAGCATCTTGATTTATCTGACAAGGATTGTGTTAGTAAAACCAGAGCTGTAATATCTAGCAGACTTTTCCAGTTCAATATAGTACAGCTTGAAAGGCAGGTCCAGAGCTTCACAATCTACCATGGATGTAATCAATAATTATTGGCATACTATCAGTCCCCAAATTGTATGAATTAGTTTAGATCATTTTAGTTCATTTGAAACATGTGGACTTTACTTTAGACATTCCATTTTAATCCTTACTTTGTGCTACTGCATTCATTAGTTTGCTTAGCTGCCTTCCAATTTGAATAAAGTATTAGTACTGTTGAAAGGTCATTGAGGTAATTAAAAAATGGTTTCATCCAAATCTACCTAGCAAAATTCCTTTTTCTTTGTCAGTGTAAAGTGTCTCTTTCATTTTATTACAAGCATCAATGGAATAATGTACAGGTAATCCTCGACTTACAACAGTTTCTTTACTGACTATTCAAAGTTACAACAGCATTGAAAAAAAGTGATTTAAGAGCATTTTTCACAGTTACAACGTTTGTAGCATCCCCAGGGTCAAAATTCAGATGGTTGGCAATTGGTACATACCTATGACCAGAGCTGGGTCATCCCTTTTGCAATGTTTTGACAAGCAAAGTCAAGGGAAAGCCAGATTCAATTAACAGCTGGGTTACTAACTTACCAACTGCAGTGATTCACTTAACAACCATGGCAAGAAAGGTCATAAAATGGGGCAAAACTCATTTAACAAATGTCTCACTTAACAACAGAAATGTTGGACTCAATTAGTTGTAAGTCATGGAGTATCTGTACATCAATACTCTCTTACAGATAACACTATGGCTGAAGTAAGTTCTCCTTATTCGGAAAGGTTTCTCAGTACATTAATACTTCACGATGTCTTCAGACATCTTCAACTTTTATTCTCTAGAAAATTATTTACAGTCTATATGTCACTTCCCAAGCTGTACAGTACCTTCACCTTACAGCACTCCCAAACTCAAGTAAAAAGGAAGCACTCTTGTGAAATGGGAATTGTCCCAAATTCTACCCATAAAGAAAACACCATTCAAAGTACACACTTAAATATTTGATTATTTTTTTATTCAAAACCATAAAATGAACCCGTCAATAAATTATCCAGAATGTTTACTTTTGTAAATGTGATTCCTCTATATGCTCTCATTTATTTTGACATTGACTTGGCAAAAAACAAATAAAAACTCTAATAAATGGAGGTAAATAATTCCCTTGTGACAGGATATCATGAGAGAAAAGTGTGCAGAGGACTTCAGTGAATATTCTTTTCTGGACCATTCAGAGATGTCAGAAACCACAAATAAACACTTCTTTCACTGAGGTTTAAACTTTATTTGAATTTTTTAGGTAGTTTTTAAAATAGTGTTATACTGTTCTGTAGTATGCATATTTCTTCCTCTGTCAGCCATTTTGAGAATCGGAGAGATGAGCATATATATAAATGAATAAACATATTAAAACTTATTATTCCTTCAGATACTGGCCTGAATATTCTTTTCTTTCCACATCTGGAGCCTGTTTTGGGAGTTTGGCACTGAACACACATTTTATTTCTCCTGAAATTAAGCTAGCAAATCTCAAGACTTTTACTCTGCCCTATACAGTTCCTATCTCTAATATGAGATATTTTGTACCTTCTTTCTTCTTCCAAGTTGATTTTCCCACTTTTGCAACTTGGCTATCCTTTAGAATGCTATATTCATGTAAATAAATTTTGAAACTCAAATTGCAAATGTTCATTTAAAAATATGTCCTAGGCCTGATGGAATTTAGGACTTTCTTACAAAAAAGTTTTTAAATAAAATTATAAAATTATAAAAAAAAGACTTTCAAATTTGCCTAAGTGTAAAAGCATCATGATATCTTAAAATAACTGATATATTCATTTTTTTTTCTTTTTACAACCCTGTAATCCCTTTGTCAGCCTTTGAAGCTATGAACTCGAGGTCTCTGCAGGCTGCTACATAATTACAGATGAGAAATAGAGAGGGAGTACTTTCTCATGCAGTTAGTAGTTTTGTAGTCAAAACATTATAATTCTAAGAATGTTTCAAGAATGTCAAGGCCGTTCCGTGTGGTACCTGGAAGAGGAGTGCAGAGACGGAAGATGGAATGTTGGGTAACCGTTATGATTGGGGAATGTGACCTACGATGAGCAAAAGAAGGTGGTTCTGTAATCCTCTTTTGGGTGGGGAAAAACCTGGGGCTTCAGATTCAGAGTTTTTCCCAGAGGTGCCAACATGGTTTCTTTAATAAACTCTTACTTGGATCAATTTCTATCTGAGTGCTGAGGGAGTTATTGGAACTTGGATGGAAGGCTGACACACCGCTTGGTAGCCTGGAGCCCCAGGCAGGAGGTTCTCCAGAGAAGCTCTCCTGTCGAAAAGTTTCCATTATTATCCAATTCTACAAACAGGTGGGTTTTTCCTGCTTTGCCCGCATAATGTCTGTGGGATTATCGGCCTTACAGTCAGTAAGTCTAGTTACTAAGTTCTGGAGGAGAAGCATGATTGACAGATGACTAACTTTGGACCTAAAGACAAGGACTCCTTCCACATCCCTCTCCAATTTGTGGGAGGGAAAAAAAAAAATCTGGATGAATCCTTTTTATAATTTGTCCTCGTTAATCTGATAAAAATGGTTTTCAATACATTTGCCAAAAGAGTTACATGATCTGAACAGGAAGCAGAGTATTAAAAATACACTTGGCTATAAACACTGTATTTCTGTATCTATAGACATCGGGAATACCGGGCAAGCCACGGTATTCCCTGGGACGCTTGGTGGAAGTGAAAGTTAGGCTTTGAAGAACAGGACAGGAAGAGTATTGACACCTCTGAATTTGGTGTTGGAGAAGACTTCTGAGAATACTCTGGACAGCCAAGAAAACAAATGAGTGGATCATTGAATAAATCAACCCAGACTTCCCATTCAAGGCACAAGGCACCAGAATAAAAATATCCTACTGCAGAGACATTATGAGAACACTCAGGTCTCTGGAAACAGGCTCCAATGCAGAGTAAAATGGAAGGAAGGAGGAGAAGAGGATGACCTCTAGCCAGATGGACAGACTCAGTTATAGCGGTGATAAATGCGCCATTGGAAGACTTGTAAGAAGCAGCTAGGGATACATCATCACGAAGAAAATCTATGTGGTTGCTAGGAGTTAAAAGCAATTACATGGTTTAGGGTTTCTCTTTTCCCTCACATGTATCTTGAACAAAAAATTAAGATACTGGACCAAGATTAAACTCAGGTACAAGACCATCTTAGCCACGGAAGCTCACCGGATGACTTTGGGTGAGTTGCTTCCTCTCATCTAAGCCCACCTTATCAATCAAGGTTGCTTGGTCGGGATAAAATGTATGCTACCTCCGAAGGACAAGAGTACTAGTTGTCCTTTGACTTAGGATCACAACTGAGCCCAACATTTCTGTTACTAAGCAAGACAGTTGTTAACAGTTGAATTTTGCCCCATGTTACGGCCTTTCTTGTCAAAGTTGTTAAGTGAATCACTGCAGTTGTTAAGTTAGTAACTTGGTTGTGAAGTGAATCTGGCTTCCCCCTTGACTTTGCTTGTCAGAAAGTTGCAAAAGTTGATCACATGACCCTGGGACACTATAGCCTTCATAAACTATGCCCTTGTAGGAGATGACCAGGCTGAGCCCGAGGAAGGGGTCAAACGCATCATCAGTCATGAGTCCAAGTGCGCCTGTCCACAAGAGATTTAAGTCCAGGCTGCCTTGAATTTCCTTTGACAATTTGTAGTCCAGATTCTTGTAGAGAGCTTAAGCTTGCAATAAATCTTTATACTCATTTGAACTGCTTGAATTTCCTGATTTCCCCGGCACTTGACACAACCGGTTGCCAAGTATCCGAATTTTGACCATGTGGCCATGGGGATGCTGCAATGGTTGTAAGTGTGAAAAATGGTTATAGGTCACTTTTTTCAGTGCCATTGTAACCTTGAATGGCCACTATACAAATGTAAGTCGAGGTCTATCTGTAGGCACATATGTCTGTGTGTGTATGCAGAGTAAACCAGCCAACCAACCATCAATGACACGCAACAACATCTGTGGTGCTCTGAAGAGAAGCATGAGACTTACCAAATCCAGAAATCCAGGTGCGTCGTATTGATAATCTAGTGCTGCGTTCAGAATTCGAGGAAAATCAGAGATGTCACTCTCGGAGGAGTCCCCATCGCCCGAGAGAAGGATGGATGCAGAGAAAGAGGAGGTGTCATTTTCAGGTGGCAGAGAAACCATCCATTCCTCATTCTCCTGGGATTCTGCGATGTCTTCAGGAGGAAGCCATTTTGGAAGGTCTGTAGGATAAGGCAACTCGAAAATGGGAGGCTCAGTCTCCAGGTCAATTGGTGGTACATTAGTAGATGTGGAAGAGCTTCCGGTCTGGTTAGGGGTGAGAGGATTTAGGGGAGAAGTCGTAGGGGCAGAAGATGGAGTGGAGGAACTTTCAGCTTCAAGGAAAGGAGTCTTTCCCTCTAGAACAGGCTGGGGAGTGCTATACACAGCAGTAGAAGAATCAGTAGAGCCGTCTTCTGGATCTGTAGCTGGTTCTGACGTAGGATGCACTGTGGAAGAAAGTATCTCCAGCTGGCTGCTGGAGAGATATTCTGAGGTAGGACCAAGAGTTGCAGTAGTGGGCACTTCAGTGGGAGGCAATGTCAGAGACTCCCGGGTGGTCTCTGGCAAAGTAACCGTACTTGGGGTTGATAGAGGTGCCTCTGTGGAAGTAAGAGTTTCAGGCTTCGAAGTAGTCAGGGTAGACGTGGCTGGCAGGCTGGTGTAGATAATGGGAATGGTGGTGGGAGCAGATATGGAAGTAGTCCCTGGCGTTTCTGAGAGCGTAGGGGGCTCAGTGGCCACAATAGGCAAAGATGACTGTGTTGTACTTGGAGTGGCCGAGGAAGGGAATGGGCTGGAGTCCAGTATCTGAGTCTGAAGAAGCAAAAGAGAAGAGACAGCTGGTCAGTGCTAGGAGAAGGACAGGATCAGAAGGAGGCCACACTCTGTGGCTGAGTTCATACAACATGCCAAATCACAAAACCAGCTTAGTCATACTGAATGCCATCACCAAACAAATAAACCATGTTAGGGTATGATTTGATTGTGTGTGGGTCACAGGACACGCTACCACAATTGTTAGGCTACTGTAGTGCCGACCCCTGAAATGCATTTCAGTGTAAGTAGTGTATTATTTAATACCGTTTTTCAAAACACGTGAATAATTCTTGTGCGGTTGGGAGCGGTAGTGGTGGTCAATGATATCCAGACATGAAAATTAATGCATTTCTGACTTCAGAAAGATGGACTATGCATAAGTAGCAACCCACCGATTCCCAGGCTTACTCGAGAAGTGTCCAGAAGTATTCAAGTCTCTCTGAAGGTCTCATACTTTAAACCAAACCCACGGTCCACCTGAGCTAAGGTTCTTATAAGTTAGGAACAAACTATCTTTTCATTCCCGGTGTTTTTATTGCCATTTGGGTCAAGGGTTGCACATTAAATAGCTACACCTGCTCACGCACGTGTACTCACAAATCCCCCGCTCTCATCGTTCTCACAGAAGACTGATGTTGTTGCTGATGGTAATGATATAATAAATGTAAAAATAAATAAATAAATATTATCCATCCAGCCCTGTCCAACTCTTGGAGATTCTGTGGGCCAGGTCTCTCTACATCTTCCGATCTTGCATTACTTGTGTTTTTTCTATGCTCTGGGTGGAGTCAGCTTTGATGGTGTCCAGCTATCATGTTCTTTGGAGGCCTAGTTTCCTTTTACTACTAATTCTACCCCACACAATTGCTTTGTGAATTCCCCCACATGACGTGGCTAAAATTGGTGAGGTGCAGTTTTGTGCTTTAGAAGACCTATTTGAAAAACCTACCTTTTTATTGTAGATGATGGGCCCGTCTTCGCAGGCAGTTTTGTGCGTGCAGAGGTGTTGACGGACGCACCAATTACACCCCCAATGGCTGCTCACACATCCCTGGCACCTGAGAACAAAAACACCGCAGCTGTTGAGTAGACCCAACCAAATCGAAGCGAGAATGCAATCGTGGGAAAAGGCATCTGGGGGGGGAAAGGAAAGGTCTCTTCATGGACGTACGGTGCAGGTCTCCTCAGGGAAGCCACCGCGGGACAGTCATAAAAGGAGAAAGTTGTCGAGGCAATGAAGATGTTGTGGAAACGCACCTCCAGCTGAATGGTGATGTTGTCTGAAAATGGAAATCAGGCAGGCTTCAAACATGATGCCACAGCAAAGAGCATCCGCACCTGGAATCTGTATTTCCAGTCTGAGGGAACTTACATATCAATATTTCTTCCTTCTTCTGTCTATGCTTTAGACATAAACAGGAAAGATTATAGATACTGTAGTCCTTGACTTACAACTGGTCGCTTAGCAAACCATTTGAAGACCTATTTTTTCATCTACTTATGACCTGGAGTGTGACCCAACTTCAGGTGCTCGGCAACATGGCCACATTTAAGGCAGTTTGCAGCATCCTGGGGTCACGGGACAATGTTTTACAATAATTTTCTTGCAAACCAACACTTCCTTCTTCTGGCAGCATCACACCCACAGTGAACCATGCATTTGTTTACAACTGCGGTGTTCGCCTAATGATTGCCCCTCCCCACCCAAAAAAAAAGATTAAATCAGGTTGGTCACACAACTGACTAGTTTTAATACTGTTGATGACTTATGACCGAAATGGGCAGGGTCCATAACAGTCATATGACAAGGACTACCTGTTAGTCAGAGAACTAGCTGAAGGAAAGCTTCTTCAAGGCCAGTATTTTAAGACAATATTGATGCGAATCACATTCATGAGGCCACAACATTTATGGTTCCCAAGTAACTACTAATACCTATCACGACTTAAATCTGGCTTTGCAGGAGGGGGGGCTGATCCCTGTTGAGGGCTGTTTCCTCTTGGAGGGTTTGTGGTACCACAGACAGGTGGGGCAAATACATCTGGGATACAAAATCAAAACTATATGGTGGCAGGGATATCCATTCTCCAGCATCCTCCCTCTCTCCCTCTCCCTCTCTCTCTCTCTCTCTCTCCCTC
>JANHFL010000064.1:24004-35423 GCA_032468155.1 Oxyrhabdium leporinum
GTAAGTAAGTAAGGAAGGAAGGAAGGAAGGAAGGAAGGAAGGAAGGAAGGAAGGAAGGAAGGAAGGAAGGAAGGAAGTATTTTTGTTTCTCTGTTTAGGTAAGAGAGGGCGGGAGAGAGGGAGGAATAGGGAGGAAGAAACTCCTGCATAACCTTCTCAGCCAACATTGCCTCCCCAGAACCTTCTTGATCCATGCCAAACCCTGTGAAACTTCAGTGATCTGTACAACACCTCTTGCACACTCCCCGCCCCCTTAGACTTTCTCCAACCCATGAGATAGCACTGTACAGTCCCATACATACTTTCTGCCCTGCACTACCCTACTATGCACCCTCCCTAATGCTGCCCCCATATCAATAAAGACATTTAGGTTACAACTAATAAGTGCATTTATCTAACATAGTGTTCTAAAAATAATTCAAATGTGAAGGAAATTTCAGTCCATGTCACCATTTTTGGACAGAGATTTTTTTGGATCAAAACCACTTGATTCATTAAAGGTCCTTGCAGATAATTATACTGAAAAATAAAATTTATGTGTAAATGACTATAACATAATTTAATATAGAATATAATCTAGTACAAAAACACCAAATGTCATACATTATTAAATAATATGCTACATCAATATTTAATAGTATACTATTCTGCAAGTTATTAACTGTATATAATTAGAAAATACAACAATATTCTCTAAATTGAACAATGTTTTTATATGCTTAATAAAGATTTATCATACGGTGAATAAAGTGCAATAATTATATCATACTTTATTTCTTCAGATGTTTGCATATTTCTATAATTATAATGAAAAAATCCTTTGTAGATACTTGATTCAGAGAACTATTTAGGCTAGATCATAGGAAGATTCAGGTTTATTCATTTTCAGTTGTGACGGAAAAAATGGAAGGAACATTGTGCCCCATCCTATTGCATGGACATGATGTGACTTATCTATGGCATGAAGTGACTTATCTATGGCATGAAGCAGAGAGATGCATATTGTGCAGTGACTTAAATTAGGCCAGCAGGGGGGTTTTTTGGGGGGAAGGGGTGTTTGTTGACAGTATTATTGGACATACATCATATGTGGGTTGTTATCTTCACTCTACTGGTTGTGGTCAAGTTGATATTCTATTAACTTGACCCCACCCCCCTCCAGGTATGATTACAAAATGAGTCTCTGTACGAAAGGAATATAATATTTTTTTTTATTATAAATCTATTGGTTCATCAAGTTCTGGACAAAATTGCTGATTGGGACAAAAATCCCAAGTGGACAAATCAAATTATGTTATTCAGCCTTTGCGTTCTGCCATAACTTATTCTGATGTTACAATTAGTTTCTTAGGAAGACAAAACCTTACTATAGTAATCTGCTACAATGAGTGTGATGAATTTTTACAATCGGAAAAGAAATTGAAGAACAGTGACCATAATATACTGTATATAGTATGGAAAACTAAACATTGTACTGACAGATAAGTCTCAGTACAAAATAGCAAAAGAAGAATGAAGTTAGGGGAAAAATCTATTTCCTCATTCACCATTCCTTTATGTAAAGTGCTGCTATGGAGAAAAGTCTACTCAGTTGCCAAGATAAGAAAAAAGCTGTTTCATTTTGAGGAAGCATAAACTAACCAAACATGAAGCTAATATGGGGTTCATTTTATTTATTTATTTATTTTGCAAAATAGTGCAAAATCTAAAATTTGGGACAGTCTTTTATTTATTTTTCCTACTTAAAATACTTTATTGTTTGTTTGATTCACTCCTAGGCTTCTTTTCATTTATATTCCTGTAAATATGAAATGTGTTAGGCTTTAAGAAATACAGAAATCTCAAACAGGGAAAGTATTTTTCTTCCCAAGAATAACCTGATAAAATGTATTTCTGAAGATGAGAATTGATTTTCTAAGGAAAAATCCTAAAAGAAAAGTATTTAGGATAGAATTTTGACCATTAATTTTATTCATTTGAATTGTAAGCGCTTTAAATCTTTTCACAACTATATTATTTTTTAATTCAAAATTTAACTGTAATAGACTTTGTTCTAGTATGTAAAATGATTCACATGTAATTATAATTTCATTCCCATCTGTGGTAAGCATAGAAAGGCTGTAAGACATAGTAAGCAAAGGAAATTTAAAACATGAGATGAACAAACGTAGCTAAAACTAATTTACACCAATTTCATTCATTTTCTGTCTCCATAGTTCTGCAGCCTTGCAAACCATACTTCATTCATTGCTTTTTCTTCAAAATTCTTACCTGCCTCTTTCAAAATATTTCATCAGCCCCATTTTCTTCCCCTTTTCCCCTTTTTCTCAATTCATTCGCTCTTGTTCAATTTTTAAAAACTTTGTTCAATGAAATGTTCGCTCATTTCTGTATTCAGGTGATATTGTTCACTGCCCCCTTATTCTGGATTCCATATCTACTTGCCTCTACACACATGCTTCATAAGCAAACTCAAACCTATAGCAACCTGACATTCACCTGACATTCTCAATTCTTACTTCAGTAAAAATAATGCTCAGATAAACATGTCATTTCCATTCTCAACAAACATCTATTCCTTGAGACACATACTAAAGTCACATACTATTCATTACATTTTTACCAGCATTTGCACACCCTCATCTCATTTTCCCAATGTTATTAAAAATTCTACCTTAACATCTACATTCATCCATTCTTTATTTTGCAATATATGTGTAACTTGCAATTGTTCAGTCTGTATTTCTTAGGAAATAGAAGAATCTTGGTCTTTGAAATACTAACTTTTAAATACTTCTTTAATCATGCAATCTACACTGTGTGCACAATTATTAAGCAAGCTCTATGTTTGAGGATTAATTTTATTATTGAACAGCTATAGTGGTGTTGGTCAATCCAAAATGTGTGATCTCCTTAGGCTATACCTTCCCTCATTACACAAATACACAACACCTGATATGCTTATGCCAACTAAGCATTCAAATATATACAGCTTGGAGGTGGAAAATATGCATAAAAATGATGATATGGTCAAAATACTCACTTGCCTAATAATTGTGCACATGATGTATATAAAGTTTGTTGGAAGCTCTTTGGGTTCTTAGCCAGCAATATAGTATCATATTAAAGTTCATTTATAATTCATGTCTCTAACCTTCAAAATTACGATGTCACTGCCCATATTTCTTACATATTATTCCACAAATACTTAATAAAACACGAGGACATTATACATTATCTTCTTACTCTCTGCTCAAGGCTGAACCATTTCGTAAGCATTTGATTGATTCTTTCACATGTTTTACTTTCAACATATACCACTTCTTTGACATTCACCAACCAACTTTCAGATCAACAGACTTCCTTCTCAGATTTATACATTTCTACATATCATCCTGAATATAAATCTAGGCTACACCTCCACAAAACCACCCTGTGTTTCCCAAGTTTTGCACATTCCCATATCTTGTACCTCAGGTAGAATTCTGCTAAACAATTTCACACTCAACAATCTAGTATCCCGCAGATCATAACTTTGTGTTCATAATGATGCCCTGACTTTAAAAGCTGTTCAGTCTATGTTTCTGAAAGTCATGGTTTGCCTTCTGGCTCAAGTTTAAATGTCCTTGTTTGGCTAGAGAGAGTTTGGTTGCATTTCTCTTGGGGGGTCTGCCTGAGACTTTCTCATTTCAGGTTTTACCTGAAACAAATCCTTTGGGTGATTCTCTGATTCACCACACTCTATTGAGGAAGTTTTCCTCCTCCCTAAGGAAATGAATTGATTCTTATCTGGCATATTGTGATCTCTCATGCCTGGCAATATTTTCTCTCAGTCCAGATAAAGCTTTAATCAAACATAAGCAGAGAAATTGGGATTTAGACCTTCAAAATGACAGAGCTAAAATTATCCATCGCTATTATACTGCAATCAGATTAAGAATGTTGTACTCCCCTCCCCCCCAAAAAAAAAACCCCAACAAAACACCACAGTTCCAGCGCTTCCATTATTGTCATTTACTTGAATATAATGTCTCGAGTATAGCTAATATCAACCTGTGCGTTCCTATATTCTAACAACCTAAATGACACCAATTTATACTTCTGACATATATTTCAGCCTTTAGCTCATAATTAAACCTGTACTTTTATTTACCTGCACTGAGCCATGGTGGTGCAGTGGTTAGAAAGTATTGCAGGTTAACTCTTCTCACTGCCAGGAGTTTGATCCTGACTAGCTCAAAGTTGACTCATCCTTCCATCCTTCTGAGGTCAGTAAAATGAGGACACAAATTGCTGGGGGCAATATGCTGATACTGTGAACAGCTTAGAGAAGGCTGTAAAGCAGTGTGGAGTGTATATAAGTCTATGTGCTATTGCTACTGCTATTCCTCAATTCTACTCTACAAGATCACACCATTTTCATTTAATTTGTTATCTCCCTCCTTTTTCACCAAACTGCAACATCTCTATTTTTCCCCTTGTTTTCATTTCATTAATTTATCTACAATCTTTGCCATTTATTTTTCTTGAATTCCAAGTAGCAATATTTGACATGTTGCAGTTAACAGCAAATAACGCCGCAGATATTGACCTGTCTTTCTCATCATGAATTGGTCAGCGTAGGTTTTTATATAGGCTTTAATATAATTATAATTACCAAATTTTTCAGACTATAAGACTCTCCGGACTGTAAGATGCACATTAGCTTTACAGGAGGGAACTAAGAAAAAAAAAATCTGTCCATGCCTCCCAGTATCCATCCAGTATTCATCTGGCTAGCGTCCTTGCAGCAAACAGTCTGGTCAGCTTCAGCATGTTATCGCAGCGCCAGCACATGGCTCGTCAGGGCTCCGCTCTGTTGCGCTCATCACCGGTCAACTAAGCTGAGCTGCTGCCACCGCTAGGAACACTGGAGCCTTCAGTGCCAAGAAGCTGATTGGTGATTGGATTTGCCTCCCTGATTACCAGCTGTTCTAGGCGGCTGTTCTAGGCGGTTCACCATGGCCCATTCACTGCTGCCTGTTCGCTGCCGCCTGTTCGCCACTGCCCGTTTGCAGCCGCTGTGGACCATTCACTGTGGCCTATTCATCATGGCCCATTTGCCACAGCCCGTTCGTTGTCACCATGACCCATTTGCCGCCACTCATTCGCCGCAGCCCATTCGCCACCACTATGGCCCATTTGCCACTGCCCAATCACTGCCACTGCCACCATCTGTTCACCGTGGCCCGCTCCCCATGGCCCATTTGCCACTGCTCATTTGCTGCTGCCTGTTTGCTGTGGCCCATTCACCACCGCCATGGCCCATTCACCATGGCCTGTTTGCCACTGCTCATTTGCTGTGACCCATTTGCTGCAACCCATTTGCTGTGGCCCATTCACTGCTTCCCATTCACCACCTCCCATTGGCCACTGACCATTTGCTGCTACCCATTCGCAGTCGCCCATTCACCATGGCCCATTCACCGCCGCTCTGGCCCATTCAC
Source organism: Oxyrhabdium leporinum (assembly GCA_032468155.1). Lineage (NCBI taxonomy): Eukaryota > Metazoa > Chordata > Lepidosauria > Squamata > Cyclocoridae > Oxyrhabdium > Oxyrhabdium leporinum. The sequence goes on from JANHFL010000064.1 coordinate 29,491, forward strand.
GGTGGCCCATTCGCCATGGCCTGTTCTCCACAGCTGGTTCACTGTAGCCCATTCATCACCACCATGGACCATTTGACATCACTCATTTACTGCAGCCCATTCACCACCACCGTGGCCTGTTTGCCATTGCCCATTAGCCACCACTGCCACCACCTGTTCACTGTGGCCCATTCGCTGCCAATTGCCCATGAATGTATGGCAGCGGCAGCAATAGAACAGCTGATCAACACTGCACCAACCCCCAACCCCCACCACAATATTCACTCAATAAGATGCACAGACATTTCCACAGACATTTTTTTTTTGGGGGGGGAGGTGTGTCTTATAGTCTGAAAAATACGGTATATAATTATCTATTAGTTGAATAATAAAAATGCAGGTTAGGCTATCTGACTTAGTTACAATGTAGCATTCTTAGCCTGGTCCAAAAGTAAAATGCCATAAAACAGGGGTGTCAAACTCAAGGCCCGTGGGGCTACCCTTGACTAGCCTGCAGTGCCTCTGTCAGTGAAAATGGAGCTCAGCCCTCCCAAGCTCCAATTGTGCTGGCAGAGGGCTGCAGGAGACCATTGCAGCCAAAAACCCAGGCCACAAAAGGCACCCCTAACATGAGTGATGTCGAGTTGGCCATGCCCACCCCATCCATGCTCCCCCCCGAGGTCAAACACAACCCTGATGCAGCCCTCAATGAAATCGAGTTTGACATCCATGCCATAAAACAATAAAAGCCAAATCCTGGTGCTGCAAACTTTCTCCTCCAATGCAGCCAACCTCAATTATCTTTGAACTCCAACTTCATCTTATCACAGCACTTAGGAAAAGAGCCAGATCTTCGTGGATAATTCAGCGGATGGGGCCTGGTTAATCTCAAGGGTACAGATGTTCCATATTTTGGTCGGTAGAGTTAATTAGTAACTCCCTTTAACTCTCTTTTTACAACCCTGTATAACTGAACAACATAACAAATACCACCAAAGCATAGCTTTCTGCTGCCACTAATCTGGAAATAATATAAACTCTTTCCTGTAAACCAACCTCTTGTTGCCCATATTCCAGCAGAGATGTCCTAGAGGCAGAGAGGTAGAAGAAGCCAAGATAACAGCACAAATTCCTATCCCTTTTGTATGTACATCAACATTATATGGATATACAATTGTGCAATCAAGTTTCCACTCTTCTATTTCTTTGGCATCCCTATATGCCAGGATAGTACAATAGTTGTTGTTGATTATGATTCTTAATCTATTTTCATTGGGTTTCTTTGCACCATTGATTTGTTTCAGTCCAATATACCTCACTGGGTTTGTCTTCTAAAGATAAAAAGAAGTAACATCCCAACTTAAGGCACATTGAGCTCTTGCAGGAAAAGCAAAATATCAATCAATTAATTACCAAATCAAATCAAATAAATAAATAAATGAAATCTCACCAACTAAGCAGTGCATGCAGTCCACTGATATACACTAAGGATGCATATAAAAAAATATGGAAGTGTCTCAGTAGGTTAAAACTATCACACCTCTTAATAATATTGATGGATGGTAACATATTGCAATTGTCTCTTTTAACGAGACAGCTGCTAACCACATTTAAAAAAGTGATCAATTTCCCCAGTTATTTTTTTTTTAATTGTCTGGTTTAAAAAGCGTTGATTGATTCTGCTCAGGAATAGGATAGCATGAGTTATTATCACATGCTTTGCAGACACTGTACAGTTTCACACTGTACAATGTTTCTGTGTAATATAGATAATATACTGACTTCTCATTAAAGAAATTCATGGTTTTAAAAAAGATTTGTCATAAAATTACAAAAAAATAATGCTCAGTAGAGGTAATAAATTCAGAGCATGGGCTTCTTCATAAAAAAGCTAAAGTTAGACTGAAAATTTAAAAGTATAGCTTCATGCTAATATAACAAAGGTGTTTTAGTTACAAGTGTAGCAAATATATAGTAGTCTGTAGACAGCAATCGATCCTAATTTATATAACAATCTAATGTCTTCAAGAATTTATGAATGTATTTAATACAGAAGATAGTAATTCAACAACCTGTTTTGCATGTTTATAGTAGGTGTGCTGCAGAAAGGCAGAATAAACAGATGGAGCTTTCTTGTAGTTTAATCAAAGCTATAGTATCTGAACTCCAAAGATAAAAAATGGGATGTGTGTATAAGTTTAGGTTTTGTGTATTTCTCTGCTGCCAATTAGTTGTTGTCTGGATTTTTGTATCTTAACAAGGCGCCCCTAAGTTTAATGCAATAGAGAAGCAGCTGTCTCCTTGCTTTTATATTTGTATGCTAGTTTCCATCCATACGTAGTAAGCTAAATGTCACATCAGCCAATGATCTTTTAATATATAATTTAAGAATCGTGATTGCAATTGTACAATTTAGTATAATCCTTCCATGTTCCAAATCAAATAACAAATACACAATAAGCCAACTGGGTTTCCCTAATGTCCCAGCTCTAAAATCAAGTCTTTTAAAGCCTGATGGAAGGATATCAGCATTTGAACCATGCCAATCTACCATACCAATAAAGGGACCCTGTCCTATATACACCATGTTGCCGTAATCCAAAAAGGAAGTGATGAAAGTGTAAGTGACCTTGAGGAAGGCCTCCCATTGAGAAATAGGTGCAATTGGTGCATAAGATGAACTTGTGCAATGGATTTAGTCAAGGATACCACCTGCTGTTCAAACAGAGACTGTAAATCCAAGAGAACCCCCAAATTATGCACCAATTTTAGTTGGGTGAGCTTAACCAATTCAAAGTTAAAGATGGAAAGTCTCACTTTGGGGAGGCTTCAAAGTTCACAGCCACTCAGTCTTACAAGCGTTGAGCCAAAATTTAACCATCCAGACCTTTACAAGCTCTACCCACTGAGAAAGAGCCATAATTGCATCACTTGGCCAACTTGAAACAGAGATGTTCAAATAGGTATTATCAGAAAGAGAGAAGAACCCCCCAGCACCACGTAAAGCTGAGAGCTAGACGTATCCTCTCCCTTCTACACTAACTGGAACCAGTCCTGGAGAAAAGGGGAGAACCACTATAGCGCACATCTCCCACTTTTAATCTGCTCAACCATCCAGAGAATATCATGACTGATGGTTATCTAAAGATGCTAAGAAAATCAAACACAAAACAGGAATGTAAACTTTCACTTGGAATTACTAGGAAAGATAATGTGATGTCTGCATTTGCCCTAACTCAAAGAGAAATGTAAAGCAAGGTTAGGCAGTCCAAGGAAAAGCAAAAGGTATTGATGGTCTCCTCCTGTCCTTTCCTACTTAAAATAAAATACCATAGAGTTCTACGAATGTATTATCAGCTGCAGTAATTGAGTATAGGATTTCCATTTTAATATGACTGAAATTGTTGCATAGGAGAGATACTTTGTAGCTCTCTGAAATGAGGAAATTTGCATGCACTAAACATCATTTAGATTTGATTCTATTTAAGAAATTCATTTAATAATTATATAGGCTGCCCCAATCTGCCACACAATGAGCAATTTTATTCATTTTAATCCTCCTATTTGCTTTATTCATCACTTTTCAAACACTGCTTTGTTTTTATTAAAAATGCTTCATGCTTCTCTTGCCATCTCAGCTGGGCTTGAGGAAGAGACTGCGACTCAAATTAAGTTCTAACCAAATATAACAAATCCATTTTATGTATCAGTGTTCATTTGTCTGGCAACACTTTTTGTGACAAGAGTATCAGTGGCATGACCAGAGGTGGAATCCTACTATTGGTTCAGACCGGTTCAGGTGAACTGGTGGCTCCGATGATCAGCTGGGCCTGCCCACCTGCCCCTGCCCTATCCTGTCCTTTATTTCCTGCATTCTAGCTAAGCTAAATCGTGTGCTACAGCTGATTTCCCCCTCCCGTCGCTGTTCTACTTACCATTGCTGACCTGTAAGGTAAGCAGCTGTGCTTCTAAATGCTTCATTTTCAGCACTGTGTGTGATCGAGTCAGTCACACACACACACACGCTCACCGAACCGGTAGCAGATTTCACAGGATTACACCATTGGGCATGATGATCATCTCCTTCAAAGGAGACTTTTTCTTCTCCCATTCCAACTCCTAGCAGCTTTTATATTTCTGGGAATAATAGACAGCTCTACGAAAGGCAGAATTTAAGAAATAAATGCTCTGAAGACCACCACAACTCTAGAATTTGCAAGGTGGCTATTATAGCATGAGGATGTTAATTTAGGAGGCACTAAAAAAGCTTTAAAAATATAAATAACTTTGCAATTTGCTCATGGGCTACTTTCTTATGGTGTCAGCATTGACCCTGTGTCCAGATACTGATTATTACAGATACTATTGATATACAGGACTAACAATGTCTTTATCTTAGTATTCTGAGGCTGTATCGAACAGCATAGCATTATAGTCAAAGCTAGTGCCCTGACCCTTCAATGGCTTATTTATAACAGCCATTGCAAGATTTAAAGGAATAGCATTTGGAATTCAGGCTGCCCATCTGTATTCTGCTGCCAAGGGTAGCTTTGTACTCTTGCACTGAATGAATGCAAACTCATGCCACATACACTGCTGGTTCAAGTCTCTGGAGTACTTAAGATGACCATAAGCCAAAGCTGTTCTTCTGCTGTTAGTTTCATTATTTCCATGGCTCAGCCTTTGCTTGTTCTCTATTTCCCCTTCCAGAATTTCTGACTTCCAAAGCAAGAACCAAGCCACGCATTAAGTTTTAATGCTGGCTACAATTTGTGATTTGGCTTCTGTGCCACATTCTTCTTTGTAACATTTTCTTGCCCTCTTCCCTCATTGCTCTCGGGGAGTGTTAGTGGAAGATTGGTTGTGAACAGCAAAAGGATCTGTTCTTTAAGCAGCACTTTGCAAGAAATGCATTGCCATTTAAGCCAGGGGTGCACAGGTTTCTTGTGGCTAGGGCTGCTGTAAATATTCTCTTGGGAGCTTGCCTAATTCAATAACACAGCAGTTGCCTCCCTGGAATTTACGAGACTGTATTGTTTTCCAAATTGATCTCTTTATTGGGCTTACAAACATTTAAGCTCACCGCTGTCTCAACATAATCTTAATTGATCTAGGTAATCTTGCTCTGGTTTTAACATTTTGGTTTTCTGTTTTTTTTTAAAAGTAGTTTGAAATCACTCTGGGTGAAGTGGCATAAGAAAGGCAGAGGCATCCACGGGGGAGCCCCCCCAAAAAAATATCAAGACGGTTTCATGACCATGTGAGTGAAACCCTGCCACTGTTTATGCATATGACACTGTGACATATCTACATAACACACTTGCTTCAGAAGAAGGGGCATGTGGTGCACCCCATCAGTTAAGGAACTTTAAGGGGTGGGATCCAAGAAAAGAGCCTTTTCTGCTGTGGCTCCCACCCTCTGGAACATTGTGCCACTTGACATGAGATCTGTCTCATTCTGTTGGCCTTCCAGAAAGGCCTTAAAACCTGGCTTTGCAGATTGGGCCTCAAGAGAGGTATTTCACTCTCAAGATGGTTAGTGGACTAAGAAGACAATCCTACCTCTACCTCATTTATGTATTGGTTAGGGTTGGGGTTGAGGTTAGGGTTAGGGTAGCTTACCCAGTTTTTTGTGTTTCTATTCCTGTTTTAATGATGCTATAAGGCCCCCAGAGTTGCTCGACAGTGAATGATTACCATATAAATTTTAAAAATAATTAAAATAAAATAAAATAAAATTGTGTGTGTGTGTGTGTGTATGAGCCACTGAGCCATGGTGGCACAGTGGTTTGAGTGCAGTACTGCAGGCTACTTCTGCTGACTGCTGGCTGACTGCAATTTGGCAATTCAAATCTCACCAGGCTCAAGGTTGACTCAGCTTTCTATCCTTCCGAGATGAGTAAAATGAGGACCCAGATGGTTGGGGACAATAGGCTGGAATATATATGTATATG
>JANHFL010000064.1:52476-64801 GCA_032468155.1 Oxyrhabdium leporinum
AGATAGATAGATAGATAGATAGATAGATAGATAGATAGATAGATAGATAGATAGATAGATAGATAGATAGATGCATGCATGCATGCATGCATACATAATTATGCATATACCCACATATATGACATGTAGAAATAACGCAGACTAGTTCGGATGAATATATGTTCATGGCGAGAAAAACACATTTTGTGAGTTTACCAGATGGATGGCATAGGGAACAAAGCTGTTACAGAATCTTCTAGTCCTGCTAGAAGTACTTTGAAATCTCCTCCCAGAGGAGAGCAACAGAAACAGATCGTGAAGTGGGTGGGTATGGTCTCTCTCTAACAATGCTTTGAGCCCTAAGCACATAGTGCTTGTAAGCAGTATCCTGAATAACAGGAAGCGAGCTCCCTATAATCTTCTCGGCTGTCCTTACCACTCTCTGAATGGACTTTCTCTCTGAGGCACTGCTGCCACCAAACCAAGCAGTGATGCAGTTTGTCAAAACGCTGTCAATCATGCCTCTGTAAAAAGTGACCAGGACAGAAGGAGAAAAATGAAGAAAGAAAGTAGATGTTTACTAACTTGTAAAATGGATGAAGAAATTTTAAGACAGGCAAGCACCGCTAAAAACATTACGGACAGCATGTGGTTCGTTACTAAAAGTGAATATTTGTTAAAGGAAGTAAAATAGGTTGTATATAAGTGTGCTTCTACCTACTTTGTTATATGGAAGTATGATCTGGATATATTCAGACAAACCAAAGTTGAATGCAATAAGAATACAATATTCCACTAAATTTGTACATTAAAACAAAAAGAGGTAGAACTGATAGTGAATAGCTGATGAATGAATGTGGGCTGAATTCTAAAGTGAATGGTCAAGATAAAATAAATATATTGTGATGGCCTGTCCATATACTGTAGAGATTCTGAATGAGAATCAAAGTGCAAATTAAATATAGTCAGGTCCCATAGACAATCTATTATCTAATAAGAGAAGGAAAGTGTAGGAAAATCGTCTTTGGTAGATTGCGGTGATCTTACAGTACACCAATTTTGTTATCAGGTAACCCGGGGGTATGTGTACACACTTCCCTCCAGCATCCTGCAATCTCTTTAAATATCAAATAAAGGCATTGCAAATAAACTCCACTTTTTGGGTTTTATTTAGTTGGACAGTACAAGCCAGATTTCAAAGTGATGGAATGATAGCAGTAGAAAGCATTCCTTGCCATCCCCAACAATAGAATAAGTTCAAAAACCTCACCAAAAGTTTTTAAAAAAATCTCAAGCACCCTGAATTGGTAATATGGTAGAATATCAAAAGATTCTTGCACTGTAAAAACAGTCTCTATTTTAGAGAAAAGGCAAAGATGTTTTTGGCAGAGTACTGATGTAGAGACACGCACGTATTATTCAACTGCTTTGGGATCAAATAGGTCAAATAGTACCATTTAAAATTTAGAACATTTTAAGCTCAATGAAATTTGCATGAAAATCAAATAAAATAGTACTCTTACAAAATAAGTACAACTTATTTATTACATTTCTAAAATACCATTTTATGGAGGCATAATTACCAGAGCAATATTTGATATTTATTATTAACCAGAAGTAAGCTACATAAATCTAGCTTTTATCATGCATCCCCAAAGAGAGGAAAAGTCTTATAATTTACCATTATCCAGTTTTCATGTTGACGTATATTTAGCAGAATATGTATTGTATAATATAATTCATTCTGAGTTCATATTTCTTTAGGAATTTGAAAGCTCTAGCTGATTCATTACCTTCCCTTGTCTCATCTGTTTGTCCTTATAATGCCCCAATGAAAAACAGGCACATTTCCAGGGAGACAGTATAATACTTGAAAAGAGCTTTTAAAAAAATGAAACATAAATGAAAGCACATCAATACTATTAGAATTATTTTAGAAAAAGTTTCTACAGAGAATTTTACTGCTTATCTTTATTTTAGCTTAATTAGAATCATTTTTTTTCTAATTTGGAGATGACAGTGGAGTTTTTTTAAGACATTTATTTATTTAAAAATTTAAAAATTTAAAAATTTATTTGCCACCCATCTTGTATCCAACGACTCAGGGCAGCTTACAGCATACAAATTTTAAAGCATTAAAAAATCAACACTCACAGATAATAAAAATCATTAACAAATACAAACCATTCATAGCTTAAGCAAACTTGATAATTTCATGTCTGGCAAAGAAAAAGCTTCTATTTTGGGCAAGTGAATGCTCAAGTGTGTGTGTGTGTGTGTGTGTGTGCCTGTGTGTGTATATATTATTGGGTGAGGACCAAAGAACTTCCACAATAGTTTGTTAAGTGTTTCTTCAAGAAGAACTGAGCATTATCCTGTAGAGAAGAAATCCAAGAGTCTCTGTCATTAATTCTCTATCTGCTCTCTATATACCCAAGGATTTTTATTTTTATTTTTTTAAAGAGAAAAGAAGATAAAATGGGTATAGGCAAAAAGTTCTGATTCAGTACTTATCACTCACACAGTTGAGATAGAAAGAAGATCCCGACTCTGTTCCTCACAATCTTTTGATGTTCAACATTACAAGTCAGTCTCTTGCTGGCTATTCTACATTCACTGTTTGATTGGTTCCTCAGAATAGTATATTGTGAACTGGCTGCATGAGCTGATTGCCACTCAGATTGTGTCAGCCCTGCTTGGTAGACCAGATCAGGAAATCAACTCTACAGGAAGGTTAAATTATTTAATTGAGATTAGCTATAATGAGATACTCTTGCAAGTATGATTATGCTGTCCTTATTCGTCCTTTTTACAGTTCAGTGAGTAAGGGAGTTGTCTGCCTGAATAGCTTCTGATGTTCTTTGTTCTGGAGCTAAAAAATGATTATTATTTTTTTGGCTTAGACAATGCATATCTCCATCAAGGTCTTCTTACTATATACTGACTGGTTAATAGCAGTAATAATAATATATTAAATTTAACTGTTCCTCAACTGTCAACTCTAGCACTAGTATTGATCCTCAAGGAGAGAAGAGTTCTAACTCTGGTTTAATTACTACCATGTAATTAGATGCTGACAACCTTCCTAGATTTGCACATGGATGATCATATGGAAAATCCATCCATTTCAAGGGAGCCATTGCATATTTATTAGTCTCTTTCTAAACTCACAAATGTTTTCTTCCAATCTATCAAGTCCTAAAAAACAAAGATAGTAGTGAGGTTTATGACAAAGAAACCAGATTCTCATTTTTTTAAAAAAAATAGAGGGGCTGCTATACATTTACTGACAGATATCTGAAGAAGAACCATTTGCCATATCCATCATTTGTTAACATCTATAGAAACCCTGCTGTGAAATCTAATGCCAAGAGACCTATCTAAGATTTGATCTTTTTAGTGGATGGCTTCACTTCAAAGGAAGTTAGATTGGGATTAGATTTGGGATTAGATTTGAGAGAGGATTATTTTAAAAGAGCAATTAATATTCTTTGTTCTACTAAGCTTTCTGATTAATTTTAGCTGTTTGTTCTTTAAACCAGTTAACTGTTTCTGAACTTTGTTTCATTGGTTTGTCTTGAGTGATTGTTGTTTTAATGACATTACAATATATAAATGACTGAATAAATAAATAAGCAAACAAATTGCAAGATTTTGGGAATCAGTCAAAGCTGAGCTTGCCTTATGAATACTTTGTTAATGAAACACATCAGTCTCTAGCTCTCTAAACTGCTCCTTGGACTTGTGTATAAAGTAAGGGTTTAAACTGCACAGAAATACTGATGAAAATGGAGCAATCAATATACTAAAAAGATCATTCTTTCCCCTAGGTTAATTGGCAGATAGATTTTGACTCTTCAATTCGCTGTGCTATTCAAATGTTGAGTTTCTGATTTTATTTTGTTTTCTTTTGAAGGGTGGAAGGTCACCATAATCAGCTTATAACTCTCTGGGTTCTGGCCATCCTAAAACCTTCTGTAAATATTTTGTCCAATCAAAAGAGAATTCTCACATATTGTTAAAATGTTAACAGAGTGCAGAAGAGTTAAGAAAAGAAAGGACTATAACCAGTGGTGGGTTTCAACCGGTTTCACAACTGGTTTGGTGATCACGGATGCTCATACCTAACATGTGCTTTGCACGCATGCTCAGCTTCAAAACAACCAGCTTACCTTCTATGTAGTAACACAGTAGCTACAACTGAGGCACGGCAATCTGCTCTGCCACACGAATCAGCTGAGACAATAAAGGAGAGAAAAGTGCAAGGGCAGGTGGGTGGGCCCAGCTTATCTCAGAGCTACCAGCTCGTCAGCTAATCGATTGTTGGAGCAACTGGTTCGCCTAAACTGGTCTGAACCGGCTGAATCCCACCCCTGGCTATAACTATCTACTACCTGTGTTTTAAAGTACTGAAGGTTCTAGTGAAACCAAATCAGGAAACAGGTCACAAAGATTACTGGAACTCTTCATTATTGATGTAAAATATTGTAACACATTTGAAATTCTGGCAGGTTTTTTTTGTATACAACATTTTATCCTCCTCTTCCCATTAAAACAAAGAGAATCAAGACAGAGTAATCTTGAGTTTATTTCTCACGTACTCCTCTTTTTCAGGGCTGAGTTAATGTTCATTTAACCATTATTGCATTCCTTCTTCAAGACTATCTCTGTACTCCTCAGTATTCACGAAGTCTTATTATTCAGCTGGTGATAAAGTCATATTTGTAATATGATTGCAAATATTTCTTTCCTGTCCAACCAGATGATTATTTTAACATACTTTTAAGTCATTGATATATTAAAGATCAAAACAGAAGATTGAGAATGATTTTCCTTATATTTCACCCTTCTAATAATATATCATCATCTTATGCTAACTAAAAACTTCTAACCCATAGGCTTATAATAAATAACTTAAAATGCAAAGTAATATTGTATAAAGTATTAATAGATCCAGTTTGATGTAATGATTGAGGCACCCAGCTAGAACCAGAAGACCAGGTGACCAGGCTGAAATTCTAAAACAATAGAAGGAGAAAAATAAATCAAACAGAAGCCTTGTGTGGAGATATACCTTTTCAAGGACAAAAGCAAAAATGAACATCAAAACCCAACATTTCTATTCAGAAAGACATTTGTTGATTAAGTTAATCTATTGGGGGGAAATGACTTATACTAAGAAATGGTATAGCCAATTCTTCATGATTTTTAATTTAGAAAAGTGGTGAGTAAGAAGGAACACACATATTATATGTGTATAATGGAAAAATAAATAGAGAGAAGTTATATTTTCCTCTCCATTCTTACTAAACCCTCTTGTTAGGTTTGGTGAACATAAATGGTAGGGCAGTCAGGGGAGAAACAATGAAATACAGTGTTAATGTATAGAATTTACATCTGTATGGTTGATTTTAAAAAGATTAGGGAACTAAATGGATAAGACTAGATACTATGACTATATATTATGTCATGTATTATAGATAAGATGCCACTTACAACCATGGAGGATGTTTGGGAGATCCATTGTCTTAATGTTTACATTCTAGTTTAGTTAAATGAATGGATTATATTGTTGTTTTGGGCATATTTCCTATTTTTCAGGAAATAGATCCAATATTTCCACATTCTTCAAAAGTAGGATTATAAATTATCTATTTCTTCTACCTATCCCTTTTTTCCCCAAGTATATGCTTAACAGACGTATGCTGGATATTTCACATTGCAGTAGTTTGAGTTTTACGAAAAAGGGGGCAAAGAAAACAGACACAGGCAGAAGAACTAGATAATTTATTGTAATATGTTTGAGTTGTTAGTGGTATTAGTCTTTACCATTATTAGTCCACATCAGTCTTGCAGATCTGGTAGCTATAAGGATCTTATAGCCTTATGATGTATAAGAAAATTACCTAACGCATTGGTACCTTGTACAAGCCACAAGCTGTGATAATGTCATGGTGTATATGGCATCACTTACCCCCTGCCCCTGCTACAGACACTCATGACTAATGTTTGATAAAGTTTGTCTTTTTTTTTAAAAAAAAAAGAGAGAATTAGTGACAAGAAACCAGGTAGCATTCCTCACTCTTCTCTCAGAATAGGGGAGAAATTTCAAAAGAACAGTCAACATTTGTCTTTGTAATCATTAAGAAGGCCAAAATAAGAACTACAGTGCCAGGGGACGTTACTGCAATTCTTTCTGTCTTGATCTTGCAGCATCAAATGACCAACCAATGTTTCCCTGGAGAACAGCAGCCAGGAGAAAATGAATCTGACTACTGAAGGGAACAATGTAATTATGTCCTCTGTGTATTAATGCTCCTCCATCTCACACAGTGTGAGGCATCGCTATTCTCATCTTCATCTTAAATTGTGAAGGAAGATTCCTCTTTGGCTTTCTATCACCTCTGGGTTGCTCTTACAGCAAGGCCTGGTGACAGCATAATAACAAGACTACAGTCAGGAGGGCTCAGCCAGGAACAAAGCCAGCCACAGACAGGAGAAGGTTCCTGCCTACAAAACTGTGAGATGTGTTCCAAGGAAGCAAGGCCCAGTTTGTACAAACAGAATGATGCAGAAGGAGAAATATGTTAGCATAGCGATTGCATTTTATTAGAAATAGTGTGCTGAAACGAGAAAAAAAAACGTACAATTATTTCTGGCTGCACACTGCAGTCTTACAGAAGCAGCTCAAAAATGCTTTTGCATGAACGTTACAGCTGGGCTATACTTACCACTGGACTTTTAAAAATTTGGTTAAATTGAGTATTTATTTTTTTTATTAAGGTTGGTCACACAGTCAGTAAGATGTTCAGAATGATTTGGCTTTTTTTTTTCCTGTCTATCCAGTTGTTCCCCAGGAGCTGGAATAGGAAGATGGGGATGTTTGATGGTTTTACAGGTATCATCACAGAACGTAAGCTGTTCCAAGCAAAGCTGTTTTTTGCAATTGACTGATGGTGATTTTGTCAGTACCAATGGTGTTCAAGTAGTGCTCCAATTGTTTTGGGATTGCACCAAGGCACTCATTACTATTGGTACTACTTTTGCTTTCTTTTGCCAATCATCGTATTTCTATTTGTAGGTCTTTACATTTTGTTATCTTCTCCAGTTCTTTTTTTATTGATAATTGTTAGGTCTTTATTATAAAAGATTGGAAAGCACTATAGTTGCCAAAGATAAAGAGGTACCTTTTTTTTTTGGGCAAACTCATTTCAAGACATTCAGCAAAACTAAGTTCAGGACTCATATCTTTTACATGTTCATTTTGCCCATCTTTCTTGTTTTCCCTATGAAGTTCACTTCTATTTGTCCCTGTCAGGAAATTCTGGTGCGGTATAGAGCAATGCCGTTTCTCCTATGTGGTAATTTCTGCATGTAAATATACATATACAGTACACCCTCAAGTTTATGTGCATCTATGGGAAGGTAAGGGAGCAAAAGATGACACAGGCATGATGGCTTTATCACACAGATGCCACAACTTAATCTACTTGCATCAGATATCCCAATGCATAATTTGCATTCAGGTTTTGTCTGTGGTGGTCATTTTGGTAGCATCACAGTTTGCTGTGAAGTCTACTGCTCAGAATCCCAATCCATCCTCACCATATTTTCATTCAAAATGGGGAATAGGCAACTCTGCTGCTTTTCAAGAAAAATACAATGTATAAGCCTATATTGTATATAAGCAAGCAAATGAGATCTCATGTAAAAGTGCCATTGATAAGATGTTAACAGATTAACAGAATTGGAAGGGACCTTATAGGTCATCTAGTTCAACCCCGTGCCCAAGCAGGAGACCCAACACCGTTTCTGACTGGCAGTCTAGTCTCTTCTTGAAAGCTTCCAGTGATGAAGGTCCCACAACATCCGAAGGCAAGCTGTTCCATTGGTTGATTGCTCTCACTGTCAGAAAATTTCTCCTTATTTCCAGGTTGAACCTCTGCTTGTTCAGTTTCCATCCATTATTCCTTGTCTGGCCTTCAGATTCATTCTCTATGTGAGCTCGGACATGTTTTGAACTTAGCACTATTATCTCACGCACCAAGTTTAGGAAAACCAATTGCTCTTCCAGAATGCCGTCATCAATTAACTTGATTAAAATTCATCCTATAGGAAGGAAACGGCTCATATGGAGTCTATATCATGATTTCTGCCATATCATATGAAGGAGTTGTTACTTTTCAAATTTTGTCTATTGTTTCAGTCTATAAATGGAGAATTTGAGCTGCTTAGAATTGGTTGACATAGCTTATAAGCCTACAGAAGCAGCCAATAAGCTTAAGTACCGTAAATAAAATAAATAATAGTGCTTGCTGCCGACGCAGTATTAGAGAATAGCATACATAGATTTCAATTTGATCATAAAATTACCCTTCTGCATACTGAACTAGCTGTTGTGACTAACATAGATATTCTCTAAACAAGAAGGATGATAAAGTCACATTATCCAAATCAAAGATAAAGTAAAAACCTCTGTGGAATCTTTCATTCTTACAGCAGCATTACACCACCCCTGCGCCCCCACCCCTGGCCAAGTGATTTAAAGAATACTTTCCCATAATCTCAAAGTAGATCATTCTCTTCCTCTCATCAGGCATGTAATTTTCATGAGAAAAGAAATGAAACCTCCTAGCCAGGAGGCATAAAACTCAAGCTCGTGCAAGCAGCTGTGCCTTGCCTGAACAGTTTCTGACCCTTCTGCAAATATATGCATTTTAGAACATTTATGTGAAGAGATTCCACATCTTTCTTTTCTCCTTCCTTAATGGGTTCATTCTCATTCTTTAGGGGCTCATAAAAAAAGAATATTTTCATTGTTTGTAAGCTCCTAGATTTTAGAGGGTGATTGATGGTGGAAGCCATATAGGTCAGAGCTATTGGCTATGGAATTCCTTAAGTAGTTGCAGAGACTATTTTAAGACTGATATACATTTTAAGACTGATACAATCCTTGGAAAGCAAAATTATATGCAGGTTGCCTCTGATGAAAGAAATTAGATTATTTCATTTTGCTTATCACATTTCCTACAAGGAGTTTAAAATAGCATAGATAATAGGCTGCATTCTTACAATCCCTGACTGTTGGCCAAGGCTAATCAGAATTTGTCTTGGCCAAGAAAGCAAGGGCCATGCATCTATCATTTGTTTTATGACATGTTTATATTTGTGGCTGAATGTTACCTTTCCACTTCACATTCTATGTTTATCTAGGTATTTGCAAATGAAGGATTTCATTACAACATTTCCTATACATAAGAGACACTATTTTGTTCCCTTCATTTCCTGGTCTCTATTACTCAAGTTGGCTGCTGCACTTCTTTCAAAATGTGTGTTTGCTGCTTATTTATATTCCAAGGAGCTGGTGAAAAACTTTATTAAAAGATTCACATAACAGAAGCACATTAAAACACTAAATCACTGCCAGTATGCAAATAGCAACATTTAAGAGATTCACCTTAATGTCTTTTCTAAAATCTCATTCATTGGGGGCCGGTTTTAGTTCTGAATGAAAAGTGCTGTGAGATATATGTAAGAGCAAGCCTCAGGACTGTGTACAGGTGTCCCAGGAGAGTTTCTCCTGCACACTTTAATGAGACAGATTTGTAGTCAAAGAGCTGGCCCCTCAAACAGAAGCATAGACCAATGCCATCAACTGAATCCAGGAAACGCATAACATTTGATAGTGATCTTTCAATACTGGAGTAATATAATTCCAATAATATTAGCAATCTGATTTCTATGTCTTATACCAATTGAAGCTTCTGGTCAGGTAACATATGTAATGTAGTCCTGTATACAGAATATGAGAAAAGCCTGACTGGACATGATGACAATGTTCAGTCATAATGTGTTTATAAAGAACAAGAGAAGTTTAAAAAATGGAAATAATTTGGGAGGAAGCTTCACAGTTCAGAAAGTAACGTTTGTGCTGCTCTCTAGGCAAATTGTCATCCATACACTTCTGAAGTATAGCAGCTTCACTTTTGTATTAATTAATTAATTAATTAATTAACTGCCTGTCTTCTGTCCAACTAATATTTCTGTTCACTATCGTACCCTTCTACTCACTCTGTTTTCAAAATAAGATATAAAGATAGAATTAGATTGCACATTATCATTCTTCATGTCTTTTCCTAGACCAGTGTTGGTTAACCTTTTTGGCATCGATTGCTGAAAAGGGACTGCACATGCGCGTGAGAGAAACTGGAAAAGCAGCTGTGCTCCAGGCAGCTGGTCTTCCAGTTTCTGGCACATATGCATGCCTGAAGACTAGCTGGCTGGTGCGCATGCACATGCTGGAAACCGGAAGAGCAGCTGCCCAGTGCGTGCATGCGCACTATTCAGCTGCTCTTCCAGTTTTCGGCACTCCCATACACATGAAGATTGCATGATGGAATCTGGAAGAGCAATTGGTGATGGCTCGTGTGCCCGGAGAAATGGTTCTGCATGCCACTTCTGGAAACCATGGCAGAGGTTCGTCATCATGGTCCAACTTTCCCCAATCTAGATAGTATTCAAAAGTATGGACTCCAACTCCTAGAATTATCAGCAATAGCTATGCTGGCTGAGAAATTCTGAGGTTTGCTTCACACATCTGGAGGGTGAGCAGCTTGAGGAAAGTTGAGCTAACATAAAATTCAAAGATTGGTGAACCAAAGGAGTGGCCCACATATCCTACATTTGTCCATTTTATCCTCAAATCAACCCTGGGGCTGAGTTTGTCTGAAAGATAATGAACCAGTGAGAATTTGAACCTAGGCCACCATAATCATTAGTAAGGAATTATGCACTCTAATATTCCAAGAGACAGGACTTTGCAATCTAAAATTCAACAAAACTCAGAAATGAGATAATAAGTAGACCTAATGGACAAACTGTGAGGTAATATTCAAAATACTTTAAATAAAACTATCACTAAAAACAATAAGAGGTAACTTAAAAGGAAAGTGCATACTACAAAGAGTGTACTACAGTTTAGATATCTAAAATAATTAAAGTATAACAGAGATGAATTGGGATATAATGGGAAAAAGATGAAGAGGTAAAGAGAAAGATGGCAGGAGTTTCAACAAATTGGGGGGGGGGGGTTTACTCAGTGCCAGAGATTGCAGTACTGTAACCCACTTCCAGATCAAAAGCACCTGGGGCTTTTAGCTTCATAAAGAAAGGCTTCTTTGTGATTTGTGTCAAAGATCTAAGTCCAGTTCAGGGTCCTTCAGTATGCCTGCAAGATAGCAGATCATCATCATCATCGACATCATCATCACAGTGACAACATTAATTTCCATAATGCACAGTGGGACAAACTGCAGAATAACATAGAAGCAACAAAGTCCCTTCTCCCTATCCAGCAAACAGAGCCACTTGAAGCCATGAGGCTTGTCACATCACAACTGTCCATTCCACCAAGAGCAGTCAAGAAGGGTCTTTGTCAGTGGCGAAATTTTTTACTACTGGTTCTGTGGACGTTCTTTGGTGGGCATGGCTTGGTGGTCTTGTGGCTGGGTGGGCATGTGACTGGCTGGGCATGCCAAGCCTCACTATGTCCCTCTCCCCATGACCCTTCAACTGAGCACAGCCAGCCTGGAGCAGATCTTCCTTCCCTTCTCATGGGGCTCACACTGTTCTCACAGCAGCACCCCGCATTCATCCAAGGTGTGCAGGCTGGTTGGCTAGGGATGGGCAGTGGCAGCTGGAAGAGGGGCGATGCAGGTGGGGAAAACTCTTTTGCCCACAAAGAGAAGAAGAGAAGAGATGGTAGGAGGAGCTCTGTCTCGCTCCACGATCCCCAATGAAAGGCAGTGGCAGCCCAGCCGCTTCTCTTCCCTTCAAAGAAGTCAGGCAAGCATGGCTGGGCTGCGGACCACATGGAAAGGAGCAAGGAAGCCAGGCAAGTGGGCTGGACCAGGGAGACCATTGGGAAAGCCACAGGGAAGGCAGGCAAGCATGGCTGAGCCATGGGGGAGGTAGCTGGGCAAGAAGTGAAGGAAGACTCATCAGGTAGAGAACAGCTGGGCCACGTGATTGAGGCAAGCGAAGGAACCAGGGAGCAGCAGCAGCTTTGCCGTGAGCATAACTCTAGGCAGGCAAGGCACAAAAAGGAATGAGTGGGAGGGGCAGGGAGGGGAGGGGCCAGCTAGTGGTGGCATTTGCTGGTTGTTGAACTATATATAATTGTTTTTACCAGTACACCAGAAGTGGTTTAAACTAGCTAGATTTCACCTCTGGTCCTTGTGCCATGTGCAGGGGTGGGCTGTTACAGGTTCACCTGGGTTCAGGCAAACCCATAGCTAACCTTATAGCAGATTTGGCGAACCCATAAATCCCATTCTCGGCTGGCCCC
>JANHFL010000064.1:87179-97199 GCA_032468155.1 Oxyrhabdium leporinum
GATAGATAGATAGATAGATAGATAGATAGATAGATAGATAGATAGATAGATAGATAGAAGAGAGAGAGAGAGAGAGATTGGTTCATTCCTATTTCAGTTGGCTTTAATTGATCAGTTTCTAAAGCTTTCCAATAAATATAATAGAAAAGTTATCTTAATTTACTATTAATATTATGCATGCTGCTTTGTCAAAATTAATGATTAATGCAAAAAAAAGACAAAAATCCATTAGTAATCAGTTTCTTGTCTCTAAAGCAGGTGCCTGTTTATTTAGCATTCATCTTCTTTCCCTCAACATGTATTCACTCATACACACCATTACACATAGTGCACATCAGCCTCTTTCCAGACATGCCTTTGAAACTAGTCTCTCTCCTGCAGGCTTGCTGAACAACCCAAATTCCTCTTTTTCTGTCTGATCTATTTTTCTTCAGCATTTTCTCCTTCCTTGCTCTGATCTCCTTCTGTTTCCTTGTTTCCAGTGGTTCTTTCAGCTCCTCTGGCCTCAGTTCCTGCTGCTTCTGCCAGTGGCTTTTGGGGTGTTCTGTTTGCTGCGTTAAAAAAAAATCATTTCCTTTTGGATCCTGGGTGGTTCCTCTTCTCCCTCGGTATACTATGGTATTTTTTAATTAATTCTTCTCTCCTCCTTCACCTAGCATTCTTTTTCTCTGTTTAATTCTGTTTCTGAGGTATGCATATTTTCCACTGGAACAATAGCTTTTGAGGGCCCATCTTGTCTTTGTTCTGTCTGCAGTAAGAGTCTAAGTCTTCTTCTGTTCCATCTCAGAGCCCTACGCTACCTAATTTCCTCAACAATTGCAACTTCCTATGATCCTGCATTTCTAAAATATATCACTCTTTGTTCAAGTTCTTGCTTCTCAAAGGCTGAGAAGGTTGACAGATATCTGGTTAACTGCAGATACAGTGATGGAATGTAGCAAGGTGGTGGTTTTCCAGGAAGGAGGTGCATACCATGGGAAGAACATATTATGTGTTAGAGAAAGAGGGTGAAGACAGTCCCTCTCTAATAGTTCCCAGTACTATAGATGCAGATAGTAGAGTCCTCAGTCTGGCAAGAAACAATACAGAACTCAGCCTGGAAGAATCACATGTCATTCTGAATTTGGGGCCTGGCAGATGCAGAAATTCAGTACCTGGGAGAACCATCCCTCAAAGCCTTTTTACCTTTCAGTTCCAGAACAGGGAGGTTTGCACGAAGGTTTGCACGAAGTCACTTTCATTTGAATGCACATGCATGTGCCACACCATTGCCACATAGCATGGAGAAGTTAATTAGAATGCAGAAGTGCAGGCTAATTCTGTCAACTGCCAGGAGTTTGATCCTGACCGGCTCAAGGTTGACTCAGCCTTCCATCTTTCCAAGGTCAGTAAAACAAGAACCCAGATTGTTGGAGGCAATATGCTCCCTCTGTAAAATGCTTAGACAGTGCAGTAAAGCACTATGAAGCAATATGTAAGTCTAAGTGCTATTGTTATTGCTAATGTTCCCGAATATATGGAAAATATTATATGTTTTTATGCTAGCCAAGAACAGCTCCCTCCTCCACAGATATGAACATGGGTTACAGAGTCACCACAGGTGGACCCCCTGAAGTTAAACTAGCATAGATTAATATGCCTGTCATTTTGTATGTCTATCCATATATATTACAATTCACAACATACCTTCTAAATGTGCATATTTATTATTCAATGGTAGAATCACTTTCATATTTAATGACAGAATCACTTGCCCCCCCAGAGAACTAGGGAAGATCCAGTCTGAGATTTTTGTTCAAATTACATATCTGCAAGTGATTTATGTTCCACATGAGCAGCTTCTAACCACATTCAGCCTCTGTAATGGGCTGAGAGAATAACCCCAAGGAAGAAGATCTGCAGCCAAGACAAAGGTCAGAGAAGAGCAATCTCAGCCCAAAGCAGAAGTATAATTTTAGGGGGGGGGAAATTCTGACTGGATCCTCTCTTATTTCTCTTTAGGATAAAGGCAGCAGGAGGGAAGACACATTCAGAGTTGAAGGATTCCGTTACTATAACTCTATAATAAAAGCAGTTTTAGAAGTCATGACTTTAGTGTTCAAGTCTGGTCTGCCTCATAGGGCTGACAGCCTCTGGCCATGATTTTGCTTTAATAAATATGTTCTTCTACTTCTTATTCCAATAATATGGTCAACTTTCTTTCTGCATACTCCATCTGGTCATTTTCATGTAATTAGATGTAATTTGGGTTGTTGAAAGACTGCATTAGCAATGAAGCAATCATTGGACTGGCAGAAATTAATAAGTGATTTTCCTGCTTCATTTCAGTTTCCTAAGTCATACAATCTATTTTCCTGCTAATATTGCCAACATTGACATTCCAGTCTCCAATTACAAGCAGCACATATTATTTGTGTGTTCTGTCCATTTCAAACTGAACTTGACTATGAAATTCACCAAGCTCCTCTTCTTTTGCGTTAGTGGTTGGAGCATACATTTAAACAATTGTCATATTAAAGAGTTGTCCATGAAGTCTATTTGAAATGATTTCATCATAGATTGTATCCAGATGTAATCTTTATTGAATTCTTCCTAACTATGAAAGCAACACCATTTCCTCTATCCTTGCTTATGGTCCTACTTAATGAACAGTGTGATCTAAATAAATGTGTCCAATTCTGTTTCAGAATTCACCTCAGATGTCAATCTGTAGTAATTTAATTTCATCCTTCACTCACTTTCACTATTTGCTCATGTTGCCACATCGGAAAAGAAAATGAAAGTGCAAAGACAGAGTTACAATGGAACACAAAATGTAAGAAGCATGTAAGAAGCTTGGAAATGCTGAACACAGTGATTAGGGCTGTGGAGCCTAAAACATATGATGAACAGGAATTGGGCATATCTAGTCTAACAAAGAGAAAGATTGGGGATGACATAATAGCTGTCTTCCAATATTGGAAAGGCTGTCACAAAGAAGAGGGTGACAACCTATTCTACAATCACTTGAGGGCAAGACAAGAAGCAATGGATGGAAACTTATCAAAGAGAGATCCAACCTAGAATTAAGGAGAAATTTCCTGACAGTGAGAACAATTAATCAGCAGAATGGCTTGCCTTCAGAAGTTGTGGCTGCTCCATCACTGGAAGTTTTAAGAAGAAATTGGACAGCCATTTGTCTGGAATGATATAGGGTCTCCTGCTTGGATAGGCCATTGGAATAGAAAACCTCCAAGGTCTCTTCCAATTCTGTTATTTTGTATTCTATAGGTCAAAAAGACATTAGATCTTCAGTTCATCCCTTCTTCAATAGAATGTTCAGAGCTATCTGATCTGAGATCCATTCATTCATCATCCATTCATTTCTATCTCACTTTTATTAGTGATATAAATAATTTGAGGTGGCAAACTTATCTAATACTCATCTATAGAAATTCTCAGTTATCCAGGTCATAATTGTCCCAAAGAGGCAACTGCACTTTTTCATTTTTCTTTGAAGCTGTTTTGCTTCTCATTCAAGAAGCTTCTTCAGCACTTCCTCCTCCTATTTTCCCCACAACAGCAAACTTTTGAGATAGGTTGGGCTCAGAGAGAGGGACTGGCAAAAAGTTTACATGCTTGGCATACAGTGGTAGCACTCTTTGCTCATCCTTCCCAGGAATGCCACCAGCACCACCAGTATCATCAATCAATAAGGCAGCACTGCTGGAATATTAAGGATTGAATAGGTATATGTTTCAAGTGTTTTTAGTATGCGAAATGAAAAATATGAAAAACTGTGGCAAAATTAAATGTAAGGATGCACTGTCTCCTCTGTTCAGTATTTTATGTGCTGAATAGGAGGTCAAAAATAATTATTGATTTAATTAATTGATTAAAAATCAATTTACCCTTTGTCCTGCTTTTCTTTGGTTATGTATAATAATTGCCTCTCCCATTTTAGCAACATGTAGATAAAACAGTCCATGAATTTGCATGGGTTGTTTTTTTTCCATTTCTATATTTGCTTAAGATAAGGACTCAGGCTTATCTCCTTACATGTGAACTATTCTATGTAGAAGTATGCCATTGCATTTTTTACTTCATAATCCAATCTATGGGATTTTTTAATGGTCACCGAAGTACTAACTAGTCCCAATCTTGCTTAATTCTTTCAGGAACACTCAGTATTGCCTAGAAGCAATTTTTTAAAAATCTTTAGGGAGAGAAATGTGTACTTTCAGTTTTCCTTTTTTGTTTTATTTCAATTTAATTTAGTGTTGTTGTATTCCAAAAACAGATTCATGTATGTATATTGATTTGTCCTATATACTCAAAGAATGTGGAATACATTTTACTTGTTTGCTGGCTTCCAGGAATGAAGAACACTGTTCAAAATTAGATATTTGATGCCTTAAATTCCAATAAATAATGTCATATTTATACTTTCATGTTAGTCCTTGTGGAAAGTTTACATGGTATATTCCTTTTTAAAGTTCCCCTTTCTTGCCAAAATCAATTATGTCTAATAATGTCATTACTTTGGAAATTAGACACTAATCTGAAATGCCTTTGTTTACAATCAATAAATCAGGATAATATTACTAGAAAATGAATACTTTTCCCCCCTCTCATGCTTTGCACATGGTAGAAACAGTAGTCACACAAAGTTAATTCTAAATTGTTTCTTTTTTATCAGCATCTTTATTGCAGAAAAAAGGTCTCCTCGCTGCAATTTAGACATGATGGCCTAAGGCTGTTAGACACTGTTTTGTAATTTCCCATCCCACACCACCCCAGTCCCAGAGGAAAGATCAAACACTACTGTTACAATTTGTCATCCTCTGTAATTCTATGAAAACCACAGCATATTTCACAAGACTTTTGTTTAGAGAGAAAGCCATGTTGTATCAACTCATGGTGGGGAACAGACCGTTCTTAAATGACTGAAAGTGTTGTCAAATTAGTTTTGTCAAATACCTATTAGTTGAAACTGTACTAACAGGCATTCCCAAGGAAAGAACAAAGACTAGACTATTTCTGGTCTGTGATGTTTTTATAAGCCATTCATTCCGTTTGTATTTTAAAAAGTGTTGGTGTCTGAATGTACATGAGATATTCAATGCTTTTTCAACTCTACAAAAACACCAACAATCAAGTGACTCAGTACCCATCAAAACATTCATTTAAGCAAATACTGTAAACCAATGAGTTTAGACTGAAAATGTTTATTAACACGGTAGTTGTATGTGACATAGAATTTGAATAGACCAGTGATCTCAACCTGAAAAAAAAGTATGAGGCCTTTAGCATATCAGGCCAGTGTAAATCAGTGGCAGGGAGGATTTCTATAGAATCAAGTAATCCACAGTAGTCTGATTATAGTAAAATAGTCTGATTATACTCATTTTATCTGTGAGATGGACAGCATATAAATTTAATAATGACAACAACAACAGCAATAATACTCAATACTCAACACAATTCAACTGTTCAGCAGTGACATCAAAATGAACTTTGGACTTGAAAAATATGCTATATTATCCATGCAGTGAGGAAAAATGGAAAAAATAGAAGTAACAAAACAGGGAAATGGAAGCATAGTGAAAGCATTAGCAAAGGATGACAGTTACAAATACCTAGGCATATTGGAAGCAGATAACATCTTGAATGGGAAAGTCAAAGAGTCAACACAAAGGGAATACCTCAGGAGAGTCCACAAAATATTAAACTCAAAGCTGAATGCTGGAAACATAATTAAAGTCATTAATAAATGGGCAGTTCCAGTGATACACTACTCAGCTGGAATAATTCCTGGACTTTGGTTGACCTGCAAAACTTGTACTGGAAAACGTGCAAATTTTTGAATATGTACCATGCTTTACATCCACGAAGCGACATCAACAGGTTATACCTGCCAAGAAAAATAAGGGGCAGAGGGCTATTCCAAACCCATCAAACTGTAGAAGAAGAATCAAAGTACAGAAAAATTGCTGCAGCTGTGAAAACGGAGAACATTATAAAAACAACAGGAAAAAAAAAGCAAAATATAAGGAAAAACATATGGATGACAGATTAAATGGATAGAAAACCAAAGCTTTTCATGGACAGCACTTGAAAAACGTTGAAGGAAAATGTGATAACAACTTGACATGGGCTTGGCTTAAGATGGGAACCATCAAGAAAGAAAAGGAAGGTTTAATACTTGCTGCTCAAGAACAAGCACTACAAACTAAAGCCACAAAAGCGAAGATACAAAAAACCCCACTGACAATCCAAACTGCCAACTTTGCAACGACAAAGTTGAAATGGTTTCACATTTAATATGTAAGTGCAGAAAAATCATGCAAACTGATTACAAAGCTAGACATGACCGAGTTGCTAAATTAATCCACTGGTCATTATGTAAAAAATACGACTTATCGTATCCCAAAAAAATCATGGGAACATAAAGTGGAAAAAGTTGTTAAAAATAAGAAGGTGAAGATCTTGTGGGACTTTTGAATACAGACAGATCATCATTTAGAACACAATATGCCAGATATCACAGTTGTCGAAAACTGAAGCATACAATTCATCGATATTGTTGTACCAGGAGATGCCAGAGTTGTAGAAAAAGAACTGGAAAAAAAATCACAAAATATCTCAACCTGGCCATCAAAACTATGCAATTATGGATGAAACACGTAACAGTGATACCCATTGTCATCAGGGCACTTGGTACCATGTCCAAGAATTTTATAAAATACATCAAGAAATTGCAGCTTCCTGAAACAACACCAGCGGAACTGCAAAAAATTGCTACTTGGAACATCATACATCTTAAGAAGGTACTTGGTTGAAACCTAGGACACTGGCAGCAACCTGTATCAACCATTAGCACCAGTCACTGGTATTTGTGATGCATTTTTGAATATTCAGCTGACTGAATTTCATGTTTAATGAATAAAGTAAATAATAATAATAGTAATAATATAAAACCAGACAGGAACCTGCCACATAACACCCCAGATTTATCTGAATGCAAAAGGACCATGGGAGAAGGAACAGAAACCCACCAAGTATCCCATGTAGTGTGCATGCACAATGCCATGTCTCCCAAAACTGATGAAATATGTTACCGTGAGAGAAAATGTGCTTCTGAGATAGCAGCAACTATTGTTATTTTTTATCCTGAAATAATGTTTGCCCAGTAATGATCTGAAGTTCAAATTATGTGAGTTTATCACATAAGAGCTGTGGTGGCGCAGTGGTTAGAATGTAGTCCTGAAGGCTACTTCTGCTGACTGCCGATTGCCAGCAGTTCAATTCTTACCAGCTCAAAGTCGACTCAGCATTCCATCCTTCTGAGGTCAGTAAAATAAGGACCCGGATTGTTGGGGACAATATGCTGACTTTGTAGTCCACTTAGAGAGGTCTGTAAAGCACTTTGAAGCGGTATATAAAATCTAAGTGCTATTGCTATTACCAGCAGCTCTTAGTGCTTTTTGAATATATATATTCAATAAATATATAACACCTCGTTTTACAACTGTAGCCTGAATCCTCACTCAAATAAAATGGAAAGGACGGTGAAAATAGAGTAGTAAACAGCACTGATGAGAGCAACTGCAGGAACAATATTTGCTTATGTTAAACATCTTCGCCTGCCTTTATATAATCATGAATCTCCTTCTGCAAATGAAGCTGAAGTCTTTTATTGATGGTGCTTCAGAGTCACTGGCAACAAGTCATCAGTTCACAACTTCACAGAAGCACTCCTGAGGGAGAGGAAGGTGTTCTTAAGAAATAACACTCAATATTTGGAAGGTTTCTTTGATCCAGACAAATAAGCAAAAAGATACAGAGGCACCCTTCTTCCTCCCATTGCCAAGCCATTGTGGTCCAGTGACAAAAGGAAGAAAAATATCACTATACTTCAAGAAAATAATGGGTGTGGGAGTGGAGAGCAAGGGTCGATGGAGAACAAAATCACATTGAGACCATGGTTGTAAGATTAGAAAAAGAAACAGCGAATATCACCAATTCATAAAATATGACATTTTAATCAAGCCTCAAGCTGTTTTCTAATTACATTTGACTGCACTTAAAAGGAAAACCGGGGGCGTCAGGTTAGTGTAGAAACAAGCAGAAAATTGTCCTTTGTACATCATTGATTATTGTGAATATGATGGTGTCAAATTAACCAGAAAAAGATATGGTAAAACCTTCTAAAACTCCTATTTCCAATTTTCTTTTCAATTTCATCTTGAAGTGGCTTTGGCCACTAGCTTTTCCCCTGCTTTATGTATTTTTCTCTTTCTTTGTTTATCTCCTTCTGTCTTTCTATCTCTCCCTCTCTCCCTCTCCTTCTCCCTCCCCCCTTTGTTTCCCTTTCTCTGTCTCTCCCTCTCCTCCTCTCCCTCTCTCTCTTTCTCTCTCATTTGTGTGTGTGTGTGTGTGTGTGTATTCATTCTTCTAAAAACATCAGAGACCATTAAGTTACCGAAGCATGAAATCAACTCAAAATTATTATTTTAATTCTAGGCGTTTATGCATAACAATATAAGCACAGTGCCAAATAAACATCTATCAGAGTATTAGTAAATACGCAATGCATTAATGCAACATTTTTTTTCCAGTTTGTAAGCACAGCTGAATAATATTGCCCAATATACACACTCAGAAGCAAATAATTCCTAATCCTAACAGAGATATATGTAAGGGGATGGAGGGGAGTAGTGAGAGTGATGTTCAATATAGTTACCATTGCCTTATACTGGGTTATAAAGCCTTATTAAAAATGAAGTTGGCCACAAACGATCATTGTGTACTCTATAATTTTCCAAGGTGGTCCCTTCTGATCTGATGAACCAAGAAGCTTATCGTTCTAAAAGAGTCTGGCTATCAAGACACAAATAATTTCCATATTCTCCTATAATTTTATTCTTATAAACAAATGTTTAAAACATGAGTTTTAAACTGTGGGGAACGGGACAGTTGGAAAGCAACATAATTTAAAAATATTCAGTGACTGCAGGGATTTGTTATGGAAAAACCTGTACAGATTTCCTTCCTCTCTGCTCACATCCCATTATTTGTATACACCCCACTTTCCACTCCCACTCAATTATAGCCCTTCAAACAATTTGGAGGAGCTGGGTCAGACCTGCCCCAAATCTAACTCTAGGAAAGCATGACCCTAGACTCCATTTGGTTGAAGAAATAGGCACTTTTACTAGAGTAGAATGGTTGCAAGTCAAGTAAGCAAGATCTGAGAAATTATCACACAAAGCAACATTTTTTTTCTTCCCTTCTGCTCTACCCCCCTCCCCTTGCGCCAGCCACCAGTGTCCAATAGCAAAGTGTTTGGATGTATTGGGAACCACTTGATGGTGGGCAGTCCATCCGTTCATTCTCAGGCTAGTTGTCCTATTGTCACTCCTGTCATCTCCCCACTCCCTCCTGGCTCCTTTCTTCCATTCTCACCCTGGCTCTAACATTCCTTAGCCCCTTCTCCCCCCTGTGCTTTGATGTCAGGATGCCGGTAGAAGATCAGTCCGAGGTGCTAAAGTAGGCAGACTTGATAGGCTGTTGAATAGGAGGAAACCAGGGTTGGGGTTCAGCTTGCTCTGAACAGGATTTAAGTCTTCCTAAAAGAGAAGGTTTGCAGGTGGGGGGGGGGCAAGGTGTTGGTGGTTCCTTGATTAAGAAGCTGCTGAGGGTAGCAGCAAAGAATACATTTGCAGAATTACAGCTTGTTCTTCAACTGTTTGACTATGTTGGACAGCTTGACTATGGTGGGATATCTAAGTGGAGCTGCCTTTGACCAATGCCAGAAGCTTCAACTGGCACAAAATAAGGTAATGGGGTGAATCAATACCTATAGCAGAGAAGATGAAAGATCTGCACAGGGTACAAATTGTTTTCTGGGGTCAGTTTAAAGTATTGAGTCTGATCCTTAAAACTCTAATTGGCTTTAGGAACATATACTCAGGGGTGGGCTGCTACATGGTCAGAGAGGTTAGGGAGAACCTCTTACTCTGAGCTCTGGCTGGCCCT
>JANHFL010000064.1:97299-111661 GCA_032468155.1 Oxyrhabdium leporinum
CCACCCGCCCTTGCCCTAAGCTATCGCTAAATAACTAAGCTTTCCGCCGCCTACGCTGCCCAGGTGAGCTCCGCACCGCCCCTGCTGTACTCACTGGAGTTGCTTTAATCATCAGCTGCCTCACCGATGCTTCGCACAAGCCCAAATGCACATATGCGACCAGCAACCTCTTGCTAAAGCAAGAACAGCCCACCTCTGCATCTACTTCAATATGTACTTGTTTGGATATTCAAGTAGGCAGGAAAGTTTTCACTTTTCCAGACTCCTTTTCTCTTACTGCTCTTAGCAAAGGTGCCTTAATCTTTCCGGTTTATTTTAAAACTGAGAGCACTCACAACTCTCTCTTAAAAAATCTTAATAATTTTCATAATTGTTGCCTCCTCCCACTTTGATATTGCTGTTTTCCCTTTTTAGATTCTTCAAGCTATTTGTCTTCAGAGAACTGTAATACCCATTAATTTTAATATAGACAGCTTTTGCTTAGCTGTGTCTCCATTTCCTATTTTCCTATATCTGCTTTAATTGAAATTAACTTTGGTAGACAATGGTCAAACCCATTCTCTAAAATATCCATTGTCATTGTTACTAATGTTTTGGGCTCTACCTTTACTGTATTTTTTATTCATAACCGTATTATTGTACATAATTTGTGAGCTATCAGAAGTCTATTTATAATTGAGGCAGAATTTAAATATGATTAAAATAGTTTATTTTAAAATATGATTTATTTAAAAATTATTACTAATTTATTTTAAAACATTTTAACCTACTGTTTATAGACAAAATGCTTCCAGAGCTGTATTGCATTAGATTTGCAATACTTGTATTGCATTTGTATCCCTGCCCATAGGAAATAAAATGTTGTAGAGATGAAAACATCACTCACAATCAAACCAATCAATGCATTCAGCATTTAGGAAGCATCTGACCAAACAAACAATTCTGGTCAATAAAAGTGGAATGCTATGTTGAAATAAAAACTTAACTCTAGAGATTTTCTTTGATCAAGCAACTCATTTGAAACAGTAATTACTCTAAGTGAAAGGTTGCAAGTAATTGGTTGCAAAGATGGAATTAAATGAAGACTTGGAAGCTTCTCTCTCCTGCATAGATTAGGGCACAGCAAAAGTACTATGTCTGCTATTGTGATTTATGTAGTGCCATAAATATACTGTCTTGGACTCTATGATCATCTAAACCTCTTCATTAACTGCACAGTCATGTTCTCAAAAGGTTTTGAGTATCCCCTAGACCATCTGATTAATTGCCCTACACTCTAATAACTAAATATTATAAATCATATTCTCTCTCTCTGTCCTGCTCCCTCTTTAGTGAGTATGTGTGTATATATAATCAGTTTTTCAAGGTAAGATAGAATAATACTTGGACTCTTCATTAGACCTCTTGGAAGTTTACTTTTTTTTTGTCTGTAGTCTGCAACAACTCTCATATTCTTGTCAGTGCAGAGGGTTATAGTAAAAAGGCCTGGTATAAGAATAAAATATTACCCTGTGTTAAAATAGATAGCAACAATTTGACTCCTTAGAGAGGAAATGCACGGGGCAAAAAGGAAAGAAGAGAGAGGGGAAAGCAATCAAGAGATTAAGATTTCAAACAACTCTCCATCATTTCATATATAACATCTAACAATGCAGAACATCTGCTGCTATTTTCTGAATTAATATGATTTATATATTGTTTTTCTTCGTCTTCTTTTCAGCTGTTCTTGATTGTTACCATGACATTTCAAGCAAGGACAATTTTTGTTTTCTTAGTCTGTGGAATCCATTTGGCATTGTTTATCCCACCATATAAAATACTTTCCAAAAATGCTGATTGATTGTGAAAAAATAAATTTCCCTTTAATAAATCCTTCTCTTTGTAGTCTGTAGGCTCATGCCTTTCTTTTTTCTTTCTTTTTCTCCTCCCCTCCCCTCTTTTTTTACCTTACCTAAAGTTTAGGTCAGAGTCAAAATAATGCCATCTTGGTTTTATCCACTATTATATTATCTTCACCTTTAATTGAACTTCAATCTATGATCCCAGAAGGACATGTTCAACTTGAGGGTGACTCACCAATTACATCAAAGCAGTTGGTAAAGAGAACACTTCCCACTCTATCAACCAGAATGTGGTGACATCATTTAATGGCCTAGCAAGTCACCACCCTTGACAGAACTAACATCCTGCCTCTGTGCACTTTTTACAAATCTTTAGAACAAATGAGGTTACAATGTAATCATGCCAAATGCTCCTGACTTGATCTCCACTTCTGACAAGGTGTTCCAGTATATTATTTTCTTCTTCCATGGCTTGCAGTTATTATCTTCTCTTTCTCAACTTTTTTTTTGTTTCCTACTAGCTTCCTTGTTATAAAGGTCTTTAGGGAATTAAGAAACCCACTTCAAATTTTAATGAGATCTGGAGCACTTGCCTCCCTTAGGGTACTTAAACAGTTCAGTCATTATATACTCTGAACTACTGCAGACTTGGGCTACTTTTCCAGATAGTTTAAACTGGTAGTGTTGTATCAGCTTCAACAGAGCCTTTAAAAAAAATCTATTTTAGGAAAGTGGGGTGGCATTATGTTTTAGCAAGTCTCTTAAAAGGGCGATTAAATTCATAGATATAATGTAAGATCCAAAAGTGTGGAAAGCAGAAATTTTGAGAAAAGAGGCAGAAAAAGCAACATCCAACTTTGTAAAACAAAAGCACTTTTAAGAATGTGTTATGTTTAAGAGAATATCTATAATAAAGTTATTAATATAGGAGACATTCTTGTTAAAAACTCCTGGAAGAAAAGAACATACATCTTTGGTATGCACATCTAATACATTGGCCCACTTAATTGCTTCTAAAAGTAAACAATTGTCAAGTCTAAGAGCTGGAGAGAAATAAAAATGCTCCCAATAAATAATCATGTATGATCTCATCTGGAATAAGATGAAGGCAGAATTCAATAGAACAGTTTAAAGGACATCCATAGTGATAAACTCTTCTGCTATTAATAATACCCACTTGGAACTAAAGCCTATTTTTCACATTCTGTCCCAGCTTTTTGGATGTTCCTGGCATTAATCTATGGCTTTGTCATTTTGTCAGTGAATTTTAAATAGTTTGCTTAAATAGTAAGATTCTTTACATTATTTTGTCAGTGAAGTCTCAGTTAGGAAGTCTACAGAATAGAGACTAAACGACACTGAAGATTATGATGCAGTAGAGGGACAGGCAAGAAAAAGCAAATTAATGACAAGTATTGGCAAGAGGAGAATAAGCGGCATGGTGGCCTAAAGGTGGAGACACTCAACTCCCACTAGGAAGGTTGAGAGTTCAATCCTAGGCAGCAACAGATGTTTCTCTATCAGGGCACAAAGAGAAAATATCTGCTGCAAACTCTGCATGGGCATCAGGAAGGGCATGCAGCCCATAAACGCTGAGCTCTGACTTCACCCCCATAAAAGGGTTTACAGGATTGTAAAAAGAAAAAAAAATGATAGGAGAATAGGTGAGTAAGAGATTGACAAGTGAGAAAAAAAGATAGGTGTTAGGATATAGGAAACAGAAATCAGAGGTGGAAAGTGTCCTAAGTATTTTGAAGTTCATTTTTATAGGTATTTATTTTTATTGCTATAAGATACAATGGAAAAAAATCTGCACCTTAAACCAACTAAAAAAAATGGAGGGGGAAGAAAGCCACAGCAAAGTAAGCAATATAGTTATGTTACAGTTAATAGATAAAGTGAATCAATTTTACGACCACAAATTAAATCTTACTAACACAGAATCACGTTGTTCCTTCTTCTCTTATGTCAGCAAAAATAAAAATAAAAATGGACACTTTTCTTCAGTCCAGGATTTTAAATTCAGAGTCATAATTTCTTTGCAAAGGTAAATTATAGTTTAGGTATATTTCAAGCGGAATAAATCTAAAATTCTTAATAAATAGAAAAGTTCCAAGTTTGGGGCACATAATTTATTTTCAACATCACATAGGGATCTTTAATGCTTTCTTTTTATTATTATTATATATTTTTTATTTTTAAAAAAAATATAAATTCATATTGTGCGTGGACAGTGTTGATTCTGGCTATCATTCATATTAATCCAAATTACAGTAACAATATTAGTAATCTTTATCACATTTATCAAACTTAGGTGATCCTCAATATTATTTAAACAGCAAAAAAAGAAAAAGAAAAAGAAAAAATGCCCAATATCTATAAACCTCTAATATTTCTATTATTTTTGTTTATTCTATTAAAATATATGTTATAATATTTTCCCTATCTAATTTTATTTCTGCCTCTATCAACTTACAACAAGCTCCCTTAATGTTTATAAGGCAATTCTTTCTATCCATCATCTCGTCTTCTCTTTAGTGTTTCAATTTTTATCCATTTTTTGAACTCGTCTCCCACACTCCTTATCTTTATCTCTATCTTTATCTCTATCTTTCTTGTTCAGTCTAAGCATTTCTCCCAGTACAAACTTATACTGGCAATTCTCCAAAATGTCTATCCATGTTTCAATCTCCTTATCAAAGATATTTTCCTGTCTATCCAATTGTTGCTTTATCTGTTTTATTTTCTTCAATCTTGCTTCCTTTATTGGCTGGTTTGTCAGTCCTATTTTGTGCTCCAGTCCTTGATTTATTTGTTATTGCCCCTTCATCTGTTCTTTCTGTTCCTTTTGCTTGCCATTTGTCTGGTCTTCCTCATTATCGAGCTTTTGCTTCATTTGCTGGTTTTACTGATCCATATTTTTTCCCTGTTCATCGTCGATTTGCTGGTTTAAGTAGTCCGTTTCATCCAAACTTTCTGTTGTTTCCACCAATTCATGGGCAGTTTGGTCCTTATTAGTTGTTCTTTGCAGAATATTTTCCATGTTCTAATCTATACCATCCATTGATATTTTAATAGTTTGGAACAACAAAGTCATCTCATTAAAAAGTCCTCTCATTTCCATAGTTGTTCCTTCAACTCCAATCATGATAGCAATATAAGTACATTAAACAGTTAAAGTCTCAATTTGTTTCAAGAAGAGTTCAAAATTATAAGTTTCCAGTCATTAGTAGATGGCACATTCTTCTCAGATTTCCATGCTGCCTTTTTTCCAGCAAATGTTAATTTCAATCAAAAGCCATTTATTTCAAAGCAAAGTCATTTATTTAGATGGGCTGATTCCAACATTTACTCTATATTCTAATAGTCCAAGCTATTTTCCAAATTCTTTGAATCTGCTCTATAATTTTGGTCTTTTATTCTGATTTCCCAGAGTTTCTTTTATAAAATGTCCCTCTTATTTCCACCTCTGGTAGATGTAAGACAATAAACAGTTAAAGGTCACAGCTCTCCACTGGATATCAGATATTCCTTTCCTCTTTTGTAAATTTCCAGGAGTCTAGGCATCATTTTTCTTTTCATCAGTAGTTGGCGCTCTCAATTTACTTTTTAACATAGATCTCAGAAGTGCTTATTTCCACAACTTAAATAATTATCTTTTTAGACTCTCTTATCACAGATTTTTTATTTTCCTTGGGGTTAATTTTTAAGTAGAAGAACAATCATCTCCCCCATAAACAATCATTGTTCATTCTCTTCACTCCTGCACTTTCTTAGATGCTTCTGCTATCCTCAGCTTCATGGCAGACATGTTGACTCCCATTGCTCCTCGTCTTTGGATGAGAAGGATTTTCCAAGTAGGGAGGAGAGATGCAGCTCTCCTCAACTTGCAAGGGGGGGGGCTTCACCACCCCTACGTGGTGGCTATGGCTTTTTTGGGAACCCTCTGATGGGGAGAGCTTGGAGCGGGGCTGCAGAGCTCATGGTCCTTGCCTCCAATGCCACTGGAAGCACAGCCGGAAGTCCCGATCTTTAATGTTTTCTTATCTTCCTATAGTATATTAATTATTAACAATAATGTGATTGCTAAACAGAATGAGAACAACCATAGGGGAAGTCCAAATAATATGTGTCAGATCCCTCAACTATATTATATCTGTATCATAAGAAACCTACACTCCATCCAGCTAAGTCCAAATGTATATATACCCAAGGAAAGCAACACTAAAACAAAGAGGCAGCTGTTGAAAACTCATTTTCATATCTACTATGAGTCTACTTAGTTATAAGATGTTTGTATTAAATACATGTATCTTAAAAATATGAATTTAATAATTCCAACAATTCCAAATTGTGATTGATCCTGCAACCTTTACATGAAGAACATTATAGGAGCAACCATGTAAGCTATAGGAAATTATATGCTCTACTAATGAGAGCAATTTTGACTGACAGAACAAGAAGCATTTTTTTTTCCTTCTGGTGTGACTCCTGCTACAGGTCATCAATGTTCTGCTTCAGAAGCTCTCCATCCACCTGAGCAGATGCTGAATGCATGTAAGGGTTTGGGAGAAATTGCCTGAAACCTTTTCCATCATTGACATCTGGATTTCCCTTTTATGTTCGCATGAACACCATATTTCAATACCTTTTTTTTAAAAAATGCTGGTTTGAAATGGACATTTAGAAATCCCACATGGCTGCCAAAATATGTATTTAAATGATCAATGGTTTAGGATGAACAAAGTAATGTTCAGTACTGACTTGAGGCCAATTTTTACACATTTGAGTTATTTTTATATCGGCTTTGTATACTAGCAAGTTAAATATTTATGCTGAAGTTTTAGTACAATCTAAATAAATAGGATCATGGGGCCATTTTGCTGGAACAAAAGTCCTGAAGCAGTTTCTCTTCCTAAATGTTTGATTGAGCCTAAGAAGACATGGCATTAAAAAAAAGGAGGGGGATTGCACTTCAAAGGAAAAATAGACAAAAGTGTATAGCCAAATCTTATCTTCCTGAAAGATGTCAATCCAGAAGTTCTCGGAAATACAAGATAGGAAAGTTAATGTTGGTGGTCGTTTGTTCTCTGAATTTGTTGTTTAGGTTCAGAATGTTTCATCACTCGGCTAGGTAGCATCATCAGCAGAACTTGGGTTGAAGTGCCTTGTTTCAGTTCTCTTCTGCAACAAGCTTGGAGAACAAACAGGAAAGTGATGTGAAGCTGGCCTATAATTTTCATTTCAAAGTTTTCAAGCATTAATAGTTTAAACATTGGAATAAGCATATGCAAATTCTGAAGATTTGGAAATTGTGATTGATCAGAAGCAAGTTAAAAAAAAAGGCTAAACAAAGACAGGTGCCCAGATTGTCATTACATCATACCAAGAACTTTGTAGTTTAATTGAAAAACTTTCCACAGCACCTTCAATTGAATCAAAAAAACAATATCACTGTTTCTTCCTGAGAAATAAAGTTGAACTTGAGATAAGGACTTTTGTCTGGAATAATTTTAGTAAATAAACAATAATAACAGCAATAACAACAGTGACAGTACAAGAACTATAGTTTTACTTCACAGTATTCTATAGTGTCTTGTTATTTAATTAGTTTCCATTTAATATTTTCTAATATGTTTTAAACATGATTTTCACTCTTATTTTATATATATGACAACTGAGAAATCAAGTGACGTGCTTCCCAAAATGCAAATTGCATTTGAATGATTGGCTACACTGCATCTTCTCCAGTTAGTGGTGCATTAGATATCATTAAATATTTTCTAATGAAAGAGAGTGAATAGAATCAACTTACATTTTTTAAATTAAGTATTTATACCTTTACTATTCATTTTATGTTTTTTCCCCCTATGTCTTTCTATTTCTTAATTTCCAAAGCAGTATCACTAATTATAGAAAACTACAAAATGTCTATTCAGTCAGACAAAGGCATATAAAAGAGTAACATGGTATTGGGCCATGAAACACCTAAGGGTATTATTTCAGTAGAGAACCCTTCCATTAATATTCTTAAACCACAGGTAAAGAGCCTAAAGAACCCAGCAGATAACTTAGTTCAGCCATTTTGTTGAAGCCCATGCTTCTTGTTTGTTATTTGCCATTCTTGGGTAGATTAAGTCCCACTAAGACTTTATCCAACGGCCAAGTAAAAAAATATATATTCAATACCGAAGGACAGAAGTACTATAACTTCGTCAGTTCCCCTCTTTCTCTATATCTCATCTCCTCTTCATCTCTTCCAAAGGACTAACAAACATTGGGAAATGTGGCAGGAAAGAGAAGATGGTGCTGAAGTTTGCAGATGAAGGGCAAGTGAACAAAGATTGCTTTATAACTCAAGGACAAATCACTCTTAGTTGTTCCTAAAAACAGAAGATGGGTTGGATCAATCCCACTGCTCATCAGTGCTTCTTTCTTGCAAGACTGTAAATATACTTTTATGTATAGTTGTGATGTACATGTGGTAAAAAGTTTTTTTCCCTTTTCCCCCCTTTCTTTTCTTTTTTTAAGGAACCTGACATGGTCTATGTGATTTGCTGTTACAGCTACTGCAGTATTGGAATACTTGAACATATTTCTGCTCTGAAGGGAAAAGATAAAATATGTAACCTTTTCACCTTCTACTACATAATTGGAGATTGGTAGGCCACTTGAATGGATTATAAATGTAACAGATATTGCATAGTCTCCCTTAACGGATCACTGTGGAATCACAATTACATTGAAAGAAATCGTCATTGCATGGCAGCACATTGGAAGTGAAAGGGACAGTAGGTTAGAAATACAGCATTATATAGGTTAGAATACAGAGCTTTATTTTCTGAAAACCTGAAAAGCTCCCCCTTACTGCAGTTACCTTTCAGGCCAGAATCCCTCTCTGCTTGATGTCTCTTCCTACAGTTACCATTCTTATTTGCTACATAAAGCCAATTGGGTTTAATTGGCACTCTTCTGCCATGTTTCCTTGCAAGGCACTTGGTGATTCACTTAGGCAGTTTTCATTATAATCTCCTTGAGTTGCTGTGCACATTACATTTGTGGCAAGGCAATATAAATGCTATAAAATGGAAATGCAACTTGTTACACTGCCAATGTAATTGGCATTTTGGAATATTTTTCTTGCAATTTAGATTTCTTGCACTGCTATCAAAACAGTGGGTAACAGGAAAAAAAACATTTAGTGGACAATATTTATTTGATCTGCACTGATTGATCCATTATAAACAGCTTACATCAATTGTGTCTATGATTACCCAAGATAAGAATCCTGAAATTGTGAGACAAATAAATGGAAACACTTTATTGCATTTCTTTTCTTCTTCATATTCTCAGAATAACAATGCTCTACATATCAATTACAGGATGAAACATAAGGCTTGTGATTGAGTGAAATATTCATGGTTGGTTCATGGTTTTTTGCTTTTTTGCTTTTTTCATTTCCCAGCTCATTTTTTCCAGCTCTATATTAAAGAGTTGCCATAATATGTTACTCTTAAGTGCTTCTAGACTGATATAATAATTTAGCTACACAGCCCCTTGTGAGTTTAATAGTTATGCAATGCCAATTGTCAGTTAGGATGCAAATAAGCTACAAAGGGAAAGCAGACCTAATATTATAATTTCTAGAAAAGGCTGCCTGACATTGGATTTTTCTTGTCTATCCCAATTTTATAACCAATTTACTCTACAATGCTGATTAGCATACTAATAGCATTCTTGGTAGCTCCTAGAAATAATTCCCGAGATTATCCATTAAACATAAAGTGTTAAACTTATAGCTATTTGTAACAGGGAAGTATTAGCCTATTAAAAGTTCCTTTATCTTTCAAGATGAGCCCAATCACAAACTGCAGTTGTTTTACTTTTTTCCCCTAAATGTTTGCAAAGTAAGAGTAGAGGGATTGATTGGTTGGTTTAATTGCAGAAATACTACTACTTCCACATGGATAAGAAAGAGAGATGATTTTTATTATTATAATCTATTCACACCAAAGTGGGATCATAACTGACAGTTCTTTACCTGGTGTTAGCTTTCATATGCATCAAATTCTTCCCAAGAACCTCAGATGTCATAATGGATCAGCGTAATATATGTGTGGATCCAAGCACTGAGACCTTTTGCAATTAACAGATGGAAATTTTGCCAATAAGCAGACTTTCTAATTGTTGTCCAAGATTTCTTGGTAGGGCAATCAGTGTGCTGATAACTACTGGGACCATCACGATCAGTTTATGCCATAATCTTTCAATTTAGATTTTCAGATCTTGATAGTTTGTGATCTTCTATTATTCAATTATAACACTTCAATTATCCTCTTTTCAAGCACAGTTATAACTGTCATGTTATGAGTCAAGACTTTATCAGTCTGTATTCAGAAATCCCTCAAAATTTTAACCTTAATAGTAAGCCACAATGGTGTGATTTTCAAAGACAGTATAATTAACAAAATAACAGAATAACAGAGTTGGAAGAGAACTTGGAGGTTTTCTAGTCCAATCCCCTGCTCAGGCAGAAAACTCTATACCATTTCAGACAAATAGTTGTCCAATCTCTTCTTAAAAACTTCCATTCACAACTTCTGGAGGCAAGTTGTTCCACTGATTAGTTGTTCCAACTGTCAGGAAATTTCTCCTTAGTTCTAAGTTGCTTCTCTCCTTGATTAGTTTCCATCCATTACTTTCTTGTCCTGACTTCAGGTGCTATGGAGAATAGCTTGACTCCCTCTTCTTTGTGACAACCCCTGAGATATTGGAACATTGCTATCATGCCACCCCTAGTTCTTCTTTTCATTAAACTAGACACACCGAATTCCAGCAACCATTCTTTATATATTTTAGCCTCCAGTCCCCTAATCATCTTTGTTGCTCTTCTCCGCACTCTTTCTGAAGTTTCAACATATTTTTTACATGATGGCAACCAAAACTGGATGCAGTATTCCATGTGTGGTCTTCTTGTTGTATCTGTAGTTGTTGTTCTCCAAATAATCTACAGAGCTAGGTTCTGGTTGTCCAGCCATATTTCTCCTGAGTCCAACTGACCACTTATCAACAGATGTCCAGGAACATTAATATCTGACATGGTCCTTATTGAGTTGGATGGCTTGGTATATGGAAGGTGAAGGCCATATGTTTGATGAGATTACTTTAGATTTTAGAACACAGACTCCATAGTATTGATAGACTGTATTTAGATAGCATTGTTTCCCTAAGAAACACCAGACAGCTACATAGCTGAAGACAAATATTAATTTAAGTCCAGTCCAACATTGCACAAATGTTATGACACATACAACTGATCATTTACTCTTGTCTACTCATTTCTCATATTCTTGATCCTGGAAGTTTTAAAGCGGGGAGGAAAGAAGCTTTATCATCAAAAGGAAACTATGAATGAGGGCCACGCAATTTGCTTCTCCCTGTTTTACTTCTCTGGGTGTTATGTTTTCAACATTTTTTTCTGCTAAGAGCTGAAATAACACTAAACCTGGCTGGAAAGAAAGATATTTGAAGCAATGAAGCATAAGAATGAAAAGCAGGCAGATGGAGAATTCACTTCCTTATTCAGTTTAGCTTGTGATACACCTTAAAATAGAGCACACCACTGTCTTCTAAGTGCAGTGACTACTTGGATAAAAATGTATAGCAGAAACAAACCACATGGGGAAATAATTTGTACATATGTAGAGGATGCTTTTAAAATTAATTTTGCTTTTGCTTGGTTAGCATAAGTAGCATATAAAGCATGCATATAAATGGCTTTCTAGTATTATTCTGACCTAATTCTCACTAGTACTTGGGTATTTGAGAAACTGATTAAACTAGGATTTGAATGGAAGGGAGATAGAACCAACAAAGTCATATTTAGCATTATGGGGAGGAAAGGATTGATTTTCTCTGAAGGGAGAAAAGATAATTTATTTTTCAAATAACAGACATATTATTTCTTATGAGTCAAATAATATTGATAGACATATGGCAATTTTTAAAAAAAACCAGACATGGGAGGTTTTGTTGGTTGGTTTGTTGTACGAAAAAAAGCAGCATCCTTGAAACTGTCTTAACAAACATTTCACCAAAGACAAACATGTTAATTCAAAGAGACAAATCACCAGTTCCATGTAAGATAAACCAATTATTCACACTAGTTGAAGTGAACAGACAACACTTCTGAATTACTAAAGAAAAAGAAGAATCTGCCACATACTGTAATCCTTAAAAAGGATATGTATCCTTTTTAAGAAGTCCCACTACAATGAGGCTTAATGCTGGTGATTGTATAACCCTAGCAAAAGATATTATGTTATAGGAGCAGCAACAGAAACAGATGGACAGTACCATCTTCAGAAGGTAGATAGGAAAAGTATTTGAATGTTCCTTAAATGCTACTGAATACAAGAAGGAAAAATTGAGAAATAACCCCTTTCATTATTAAGTTACATTGGGTAGTATTCAAGAATGTTGTCTCATCTACTTTATTAAATGACAAATGAATATAAGGACTATGTAATACATAGATTTTAGCTATTTTATATATCTTCTCATATATTAGATTTGAATTTAGAATAGTCAACAGAGCATGTGCTAGAATATCATGCTAAAAACTAAGCTTCTTATCATCAATAGCATATGTTTTAAATAGCCTTGTATGTTAATGTTTCACTTTTGATCTGGAATAACCTTAGTGTTTTGTCTTCAGTTCTCTTTCCTTGGCAAAATCTGCGCACAATAAATGGGAAAGCTTAACTTTTCTGCCAGTCCCAATCCAGATTATACCCACAGATATATAAAATGAGTTTAAAAAACTGATATGTTCATTTTCATTCTTTAGTTTATTCAATATAAATTATAAAATATAAGTATAAATTATGGAAATTCACATTTTAATTATGAACTTAGTTTACCTCTTCCTATTTCTATATTCAAATCTTTGAAGCTGCCAATTCTCTCACACCACTAAAATCACATTGATGTATTGCTATATAAACTTGTTTGGAATCACATCACAAAGCATGTTCATCCAAAGCTTTTCTGGATAATTGTTGGAGAATCTGTAGTCTTAATACATCTGGAAAGTCCAAGTTCAGCAAAGGTCAATTACAAATTAATGTAGTGGCTTATCTATTCCACCTATTTAAAGTTGGATTATAATGCTCTGATTATGAAAATATAAAAAGCATTTGGAATTAACAGGATAGTCCATCTGAATTTAATTGTTTGAAATTATGATTTTTAATATTATTAATGTCTTTTGTGGTGAAAAAAATATGACCTAGTTTTCCCTCAAGATCAATTAATCTAGAGACAGTATGACCCTATACATGATTCTTAATTAGAAATTGGTACCTTAATACTGTTCATAGAATTTCAGGTCTTTAATGTTTAATCTTACTTTGTGCAGAGTGAAATTCAAGCCTCTGTGAGATCTGTAAGAGCTTAGTTATCAATTGCAATAGATTTGGGAAATCTACTTTCTTGCTTCTCTGAGTCACATAAATGTTATCGATGCATGCAATTCAACAACCCACTTCACAGTTTTTGCAGTTTGATTTCCTAATCCATATACAAGAGAATTGTTTGGCTGAAATACCCACATTAGGATGGCAAGGCTAAATTGGAAAGAATCCACTTGTAATTAAAAGTGCTAGATACTTTCAAGTTAAAAACTGGTTGACTCATTACTTTTCTTGGTCTCAAGTAATTTACTCATTTATCTTGCCATGAAAACAATGAGATCCACAATATTTGATTTGTCTTGGGAAACCACATTAGTTTAAAGAAAAATAACCACATGGGGGAATATATAATAGAATATCTTCACCTTACTGTTCTGGAGAAAATGTCATAATTTCTCCTGAATGCCTTGAAGCAAAATCTGCGTTTTTTCCCATACTTAAGCATATCTGTAGGCAAAAACTAGTAATAGATGTGTTAAGCCAGTAAGATCTTCTGGGAGGAAAAGTGAAAAGAAAGCATAATTTAATAACATATAGGTCAATCAAGACATTGCAGAAGTCCATTTTCACTACCTATTGCCAGAAACAATTTGCGGCATATTATAATTATACTCAGGATTCTCTTGAAAGTGATAGAGTTTGTCTTTATCTGCACCTGATATATAAACATTCCCTGATTATCTCTTTTTCATATCATGTCCTCATGAGATGTAGTCCCTAGCCCATACTAGAAAGCAGGCTTAAGTTATCTTTATTTGTTCCTTTTAAACTAATGTCTTTTCTTTTACCCTTACATAAGTTTCAGCAAAGAGATGTGCTGACTTCCACAGAGTGAGATTAGCTCATCTCCTTTGGGGGAGAATCTCCTCCTGACTTTGGACAGCAGGATAATTGTTTTAGGCGAGGCTTTCACTCTCAGAGGCTTGGATGAGCCCTAATACACAATAGTAATGGTGGTGAGAAGTGTAACTTTTTAAAGCTTTTAAATTAATTTAAACGGGGTTTTTAATATTTAAAAAAAAAACTTTGTAAAAATTTTTAAACGGG
>JANHFL010000064.1:111761-128948 GCA_032468155.1 Oxyrhabdium leporinum
AGCTGCTGTGAACCGCCCCGAGTCTTCGGAAT
This sequence comes from Oxyrhabdium leporinum, assembly GCA_032468155.1. Taxonomy (NCBI): domain Eukaryota; kingdom Metazoa; phylum Chordata; class Lepidosauria; order Squamata; family Cyclocoridae; genus Oxyrhabdium; species Oxyrhabdium leporinum. Next base: position 111,794 of record JANHFL010000064.1, read on the forward strand.
GGGGCGGTATATAAATTAAACTAATAAATAAATAAATAAATAAACTTTTGCTGCCATTTCATGGTGGATTCCTCTTGATATCTGTCAACTGTTGTTTGGGATCGTTTTGAATTTAGGATTAGAGTGATATGATTTCTTCATGGGGAGCCACAATATGGAGCAAACTTGTGGGTGGTGATAGTTCCTTCCTTGATCTGAAGATGAGTTTGGAGGAACCTATCCAATCACCAGCCCTTCCTTTTGCTGTGTGTATCAGCTCCAGTTTTAAGGTGCTGTCTTCAGTTCACCATTGCTTCTTCGGAAGACACCATTATTCCATTTGTGTTCTTTTGCATACCAATTCAAGATTGGAACTTCTTTTAAATTCAGTGGACTTTCAGACATTTTTCCTCATTTTTCCATGTCTGTTTCCATTTTAGATGCCTTTACAGATTATGCTGTAATGTTGCTACTTGTCTGCTATAAAAGCTCTCTCAGAAAAAAATTCTTTGTTAAGTTGCTTCCTGAGATCTTTGTCCTTTGACAAAGCTTTGGCTTCTCTCCTCTTTTTGACAGTTTCCACGTTTTGTTTTGACATCCAACTTTCTTGTTTTTAAATTGTTTTTAGAAATCTCTTTTCACATACATCCTTAGCAACTTTTATTTGTTTCATTCCACAGTTGCTCGGGTTTCTAAGCAATGGGATTCATGATTTCAAAGGAATTCCTAATGTTCTCCTTAAAAATGGTGAATTTATGCTCAATATCATATTGTGGAAGCTGGTTGGCTTTTTTATTCTACTTTTGCTTAATTTGGACTTGCAATATGTGCGATTCATTTGCTGTCCCACAATCAGCTCCTGGCCACATGACTGAGATCTTATACCTCTTTGTACTAGTATATATAATAACTTCACAATAATAACTGTGAAGCTTAACAATGGTGAATGGAATTGGAATTTCCACCGCTAAGTGATGCTGTCATATAGCACAACATCACATGACTACACACTAAGCAACAGTAGTTCCAACAGTCCCCAGTTATTATTGTGCAGCTGTGGGTCATTAAGCAAGGACTTCATGTGGCTGCAACTTTGGACATCCCACTAGTTTCCCTAATGACTTTATTTGTAGGAAGCTGGCAAGGAAGATTGAAAATTATTATCACATGACCCATAGAACCATGTAATGGTCAGAAATCCGGGCCTCTTGCTGAGTGTCCAGATTATAATCATGTGACTGTGGGAACATTGTGATAGCCAGAACTTCCAGGACTGGTCAAAAGTACCACTTGTTCAATGTCATCATAAGCAGAATGGTCACTAAACAAGTAGTCATTCACCAAGGAGTATCTGTATTCAATTTATTTTCTGTGTATTCCATTGGGTAATGTCCATGTGTATCATTATTTTGGTAGCTTGATGTTGTGTTAGCAATGAATAAGTCATTGAATTGGCAGAAATTGATAAGGTATCCTTTTCCTTTGTTTTGGTTTCCTATTCCATATATTCCAACTATATTTTTCCCTCAATATGTCCAACATTGGCATTCCAGTCTACAATTACAATCAGCATATCTTGCTTGCATGTTCTGTCTTTTCACCTTGAACTTGATCATAAAACTAATCAACCTCCTCTTCTTATGCATCAGTAGTTGGAACATAACTTTGCATGATCATCATATTAAAGGGTTGTCTATGATTCTAATTGATATCATTCGGTCATTTACTGCATAGCAGTTAAGTACTGTCCTTGCTGCATCCTTCCTGATCTTGTGTGTCCTGAGTAGTAAATGATGTGATCTTTTTTTGACTGACATTGTCTAATTCCAGTGCATTTCAATTTCCCGGTGCCTAAGATGTCAATGTTTAGTTGATTCAATTCATCATTCACTGTATTAAGTTTTCCCACATTCGTGCTTCTGACATTTCATGTTCCAGCTGTATCTCTTGTCTTTGCAGTTTCAGATTTTCTTTTCCTGCTTGACAACATCATCAGAAACTTTAATCTAGCCATGTCATGAGCACCATTAATATTCCAAAAGATCCCCAGTTCTCTTTCAATAATATGTTGAGTGGCATTCAACCTGAGAGGTCCGTCATCTGGAACTATATAATCAATCATTTTGTATTTCCTGCCCATGTGGTTTTCTTGGTAAAATTCGGGATGCCTTCTCGTGTGCGATATGAACTGAAGCTTTTGCCATCCTCAATAAAGTAATAATCCCCTTCCAGCATCTTCCTATATTGTGGCTGTCCAGTACAAGTGCCTGCTTGCCTTAGCTGGACTGCTGGGATGCTCTTCACACCTTGGATTACCTTGCTGGGAATGTGGTGCTCTTCCCTCATCCCTCCTACAAACAAATTTCTCTGCCATAATCAACAGCATAGCAGGATTTAGGGGGAAAGTTTGCTCTGCATGTCCTTTAATGGAGTTTCTGACTTCTAAATTTCCATCCAAGTAAACTGCTCCAAACCTATGTTTCCATGGTGATGAAGGTAGTGCTGTGTTATGCATTCATCAACGTCATGTATTGGGGTTGAAGGCCTATGTAAATTGTCAAGGAAGGGGCAGAATGTGGTAAAACAAAAACACCTTCACAAAGCTCAAAAGTCAGAATTCAAGAGAAGGGATCAGTCCAGTCTAAAAGGCAAGTTGCCATAGTAACCAGACTTGCACCTATTGTTTTTGTGTTTGTGTTGGTTTGTGTTCTCATTGCAGCAATATGTCCCATGGGAAAAAAAACCATGTTGATTTCTTGGCAGCTTTTTAAGTCAAACTCCAGAAGGATGGTTAGTCAAGGCTTATTGAAACATAGGTTTATCTGTCACTTCTGAATGAACATGTCAGTTACTAAAGGTGTTACTAAAGGTGTTACTCATGCATACATATCCTCCTGCTCCAGATGTATATTCAAATATATTGCAAAGCCTATTCTGGATTACTGCTATGTCTTAGAATCCAAAGATAAAGCAGGTATTTTAGCAAGAGAACATTGAATGTGGTCAAAGGAAATAGATTTGTGACCCAGTTCCTCCTACTTGGGTAAAGCTGAAAATTACTGAAATGCCTAAGATAAAAGTATAAAGAGATTTACCTCAATATTGTATTCATATATTGAATTAGTGCCCAGTAGCTATACTGCAATCAAAACATATTTCCAATCTTTTCTGGTCTGGAAAATAGATATAGAATTTTTTTGTCCCTTCACTCTCCAAACTGCATAGAGGAAAAAAGAAGGAAGGAAGGAAGGAAGGAGCACACATTTGCAGCAATAAAAGTGCTACTTTGTGAGGGTTACTAGATCTGAGCTGCAAAATAAATAGATAAAAATCTAGAAGCTTCACAATAAAATGAGCAACTGTAGACCTGAAGTTTTATGGAATGATGATTTCCTCTACTTGAATACCAAGGAGCCTATTGGGCAGTAACCTGTCCATGTAATTTATTTCTATTTTAAGATAGCAATCATGAAAAACTGACTTTCTACCTAGCACCAGGTGTTTTTTCCCCCAAAATGATTCATTTTTGTTCTATATTTTTAAATAGGACAAGCAAGCAAGAGTTTAAAAATGAGTAGAATGATGGAATAGTAGCTTCTCCATCTTAAGCCAAAAACTTCAGACAACAAATTTTAATGAAATTAGAAAGCCAGTTGCATGGAACTAGATTATCTGTGTACCTGCTGCTTCTGAGGAATTCTGTTTGGGTACCAAATTCCTACATCAGAAATGGAACAAACATCCACATAGATTGTAGCTTACACACAAAAAGGAGCTCTGCTTTCTTTAAAAATGTATTATTGTAAAAACCACAATTGACTTCATTTTTATGACATACTGAGCCAGAAACCATGCTTTACAATGAAATAGCTAGACTCATTCAACACAAACAAATACATTTCCATGAATTGTGAGATTCCTGTCTTGTAAATCCTTTTGCTGCTCTTTTTCTCTCTGAGAAAAACCACTGCGTATCTTCTAAAGAATAGACCCACTGGCTTCACTATAAAGCAAGGATGTGGACATACTATTATCATTCACTGCAGCATATATTATCTGAACTAAAATTGACCTTTGGTGAGCTCTTCACTCTATATTCTTCTGCTTTAATCCTTTTCTCCACAGTCTGGCTCTGGCAACCAATGTGAGTCAGCTGGAAGAAAAATAATTGTCTTCCAGTAACTAAATGTGAAGATATAAGGCAGATGTTATCATTCCCTTGCTATGTTCAGGGATAAAAGGGTGCAATCCCAACATCTGTCCTGAACAGTCTTTATTGTATATACACAGATCTCCGGTTTGGTTTCCTTGGTCTTTGAATCACCCACAGATGATCTTCTCATCTGTTTTCCTGCACTGTTTCTTGTATTTTCTGCAACATCCACTCATCTACTTCAGTTTTTTTCTGTTGTGAGTCAAACTGTTGCTGATGAGAGAGATAGAAATTTTTAGGCTATGACACAAAAAAAACTTCCTTTTTTTTTCTTTGAGGGTTCCCTGTGGAAAGAACATAATGCCTGAATTGCAGACACTGGTTATTTCTTTAAAGGGAATATTATGTACAAATATTTTTGTGTACCTGGAGTGACTTTGATTTTAGTATTGGAAAGCATGTATTTATCTTTTCACCAGCATGCAGCAAGGAACCGTTGAGGACGAATGAAAATATATTGGTCTAACTTCAGGGTGCCAAACAATAGCTGTCAGTCCCTTAAAAAAATAAATCTGAAGGGTTATAATGTTCATGAACTTTGATTTACAACACCTTGTCATCCCAGTTTTATCTGCTGTCAGAGTGACTTTTGTCTAATAATCTGAAAGTCAGTGCCAATATGAGCAGACAAATGGAACTGGATCGACTTCTGTAAGGCAACCTCCTAACTCAATCACTGGATACACAAACTGTTTTAAGTTGGTTCCAAAACATTTGCTGTAGGTTTAGCTCACATTTTATTCCTGAGATTCCATTAGGCCCCATTCACTAAATGCTTAATTGTTAAAGATATTAGTCTCTAATAAAGGAGAATATTTGTAACTCAGGGTTGATATGAAAGGTCCTTGGTGCTCTCCGAGCTTGCTTGTTTTCTGATAGTCTCTTTTGCATAGTCAGTTGATGTTGTTATTGCCTAAGTGGTGTTTGTGGATGCTTTCTGCAAGGCCTTCAAAGTATCCTAAGCTGACCAAAACGCCCAACAATCCTAGAAGAAAAACCAGGAGTCATCTACAAACATACAATGTAAAGACTGCAACTACCACTATGTAAGACAAACAGGCAGAAGACTGGCTGAACACATCTGCGAACATCCAACTAGCAGTCAGAAGACAGGATGAAAAGTCTTTAATTTCTTTAATTTCATTGATATAGACAGATTTAACCATCGTTTCAATTGGGGAAAAATGTGACCATCCTAGCCCAAGCCAAGTCCAAAAATGCCAGGGAGTTTCCTGAAGCCTGGTTCTCTGACAAATCAGCCATCAATAGACACTTAGACATTAACATCTATACACTGTGCAAGAGACTGTCACCCAGCCTAAAAGTGAACAAAAAGACGCAAGCACCTCTCCAATGGTAATCAGCACCCAGATCAGCGTACTGTAGCATTAACTCCAAGGTTACTCAGACCAGCAATCAAGTAAACGATACCCCAATAAAGTAACTGCCCAAGAGTCAAGAGTAAACAGCCCAATCAAATAATCTCTAAAACCACTCCCACCCACATAGACAAGCAAGTCACCAGAATATAAACTGAGAGCAAACTATACTCCATACTAGCACTGATGATGTTACCTGGTTTGGTTAACGAAACATCTGCAAGAAAACAAGCAAGGTCAGAGAGCATCAAGGACCTCTCATAGTAGTCTATTTTACTGTTTAATGTGATTTTTTAAAAAAACAAACAAACAACAACAACCATTTATTCTCTTAGAAAAATCCTAATCACACTGAATACCCATTAAAATGACAAGGTGGTGTATAAATCAAAGAAATAAATAATAAAAATGATGTTTCAGGTATCAGCATTTTTCTAGTGTAACCTAGTTAATTGCAAGAACGTTGAGAAATAGAGAAAGGGAGAAAGAGATTAAGAGAGTAAGTGTTGATGCAAACGTACAAGATTTTGCTAAAATACTAAGGAATTTGAGTGCTAAGAGTTCAGTTGCATATATTTCTTACTGAAAGTGGTCACAAGTGGAAACTATAGGATCCTCAGATTAAGGGAAAGTGATTCTTATTAGATAAGGGAAACGTTCTTATTAGACAGCTTGGAATCTATAGGGAAATTGGAACTGGGGAGAGAATGTGTACCTGAAGAGCTGAGAATCAAAGTTGTAATTCAGAAGAAATATGAAATGTATTAAAAAAATAATAGAGCCCTTGGTTGATAGATTGATATATTGGGGAATAGAGAAAGGAGATCAGAAAGGTCAACTGGAGTATTTATCCAAACAACAAACTTTAAAGAAGAGAAAAGGATTATTTTGCAGCACTTGGCCCAACTGGGATTCTATCCATGCAGCTAATAAGAGTGGCAAAGGTTTCCAGGAGTTATCAGCTGGTACTTGGCTAGTAAGAAAAGAAGAGGCTGGCAGTTTGGTCAGTAAGAAGTCACCCAGTGAGTCATTTGGGAAGAGAGGAGGATCCTGTCTTCAAGAACAGACAAGGAATAGTAGACTAGAAGAGAAGTTGAATGGAAGTTGAATGGAAGGAGGGGATCAAGCAGCTAGAAACAGAGAGAAAGAAGCTAAGATATTTTTGAGACTTCCACCAAAACAGCTTTTACCATGGGTCTTGCTAGGGGAAGAAGAAAACTTGGTTTATTCACTGTGCTTTTGCCCAGTACTTCTCCTTTAAAAAAAAGTGTCTGGTCAGTTATATATATGCCAATCAGCAAACCTCTCTATAGAACATAAGGAAATTAATTTCATTGAGTTCAGTGGCTCAATCTTCTTTAAAGTAATTATTGTCTTCAAACATACCAGAGTACAAACATACAAACAACATATGGCTGTTGTTGCTTTTTTTCTAATGCAAGCAGCAACTGTTTGTGGCTTGTTCAAAACCTAAATTTGGATATGTGTTCTCCTGGATTTCTCTTGATTTTGGGAGGGAGGAAGGGAGAGAGAGTGTGTGGAGATGGCCACATAGAGTTGTTCCTCATTGGTTAAAGGAAGTTGTCTCAGAGTTGTGGGAAATCCTGCTTGGGAAGTCACTAAGAGAATCAGCTCCGAGACAGCCGCTCCCCAGCATTTCTGCTTTAATATAGGAGTTACATTATGTTTGCATATATGCATTGTATTTGTACCTTTAACCATACAGTGCATAGAAGCATCCAGAATTCATTGACATTGAGATAGACAGCATATAAATTTAATAAAATAAATCAATACATAAGTTGCTTCAAATTCACAGGGAGAGGAAGAATCTGAATCAACACTTTTACCTATCAAAATTCTATGCAAATTCAACACAAAGTATGACAGAGATTCCCCCCCCCCCACAGACTTATTTTTCACATGGAGGAACAGCTTTATCGGATGGGACTACAAATAACTTTCTTAAACAGGTCAGATCTGCAAGGAGTGACAGGAAAGAAACCTCACTTGACCCTCTCTTCTTCTTTTTTTTAATAAAAAGTAATTTTAGACAGTTTTCAATAATCTTGTAATTTCATAACAACAGAGACTTCAAAAATAGCTGTGAGATATAAATATGTCAGTCAAATGTCACTTAAAGACTCAGTTCACTGAATTTCATTCAGAGCATTTTAGATACTATCATATAAAAAAATCACTTATTTCTTTACACACAAGAGGGAACAGGAGACTTTTAAAAAGCAAAAGATGAAGAAAGCAAAACTGACAGCTGCAAAAAAAAGTAGAGTTGATTTGAATCTTTCAGGCTGATTGATAATTTTCTTTCAGCAAAATTAAGAAATTAAAGATGAGCTTGTAAATAAATCATGTATACCTGTGGTCCCAATTTACAAAGTCATTTTATATAAATTACATATGTGATAGAATATAGTATGAATTCCCAGGAGGGTATTCCAGAGGAGTAAGAGGCAATTCAGTTCAGATAGTTTGTGTGAGAAAAAGTGAGTGAAGAGAGCACCTCCTTAATGTTTCCCAGAGTATAGTTCATATAGGTCATATAGGTGTCAAATTTGCGGCATCAATTGGTGTCACATGACGTATCATAATGTTTTTCCCTTTGCGGAGCTGGGTTGGGCATGGTCTGCACATGATTCATCCGGCCCATGGGCCACCAGTTTGACACCCCTGATGTTGATAATAGTTTACTAGCATGATGGCGCAGTGGTTAGAATGCAGTATTGCAGGCTAATTCTGCCAGCGGTTCGAACCTGACTGGCTCAAGGTTGACTCAGTCTTCCAACTTTCTGAGGTCAGGAAAATGAGGATCCAGATTGTGAGGGGCAATATGCTGGCTCTGTAAACTGCTTAGAGAGTGCTGTAAAGCACTGTGAAGCAATATATAAGTCTAAGTGTTTATTACTATTTGACAGAACCATGTATGAAGACTAAACAAAACAAGGCATGTCACCTGGGGTCAATGTTCTGTTTATGGAGCTTTCTGGTTATTATTAAGCTATCATATTATTATTAAGCTGAGCCTGTGTATGATAAAGAATATTAATAATAAAGAAGAGAAAAAAAAGGGGAAGCAAGAGAATCCTGACAAAGATGTCCTAGATTGTACAGAAGAAAAATGACCAGCTCCTCCCCCCATCCACAAAAAGAGAGATGAAATTCCTGATCAACTATAAGCCTGACAATGAGAAATTTTGAAAGTTCAGACAAGGACATTTTGGGAAGCTTCCTTTTCATAATCATCCATCTTCGTTGACTGAAGCTTTTACTGAGAGAAAGACAGTTTCATTCCCTATGGACTCGAGGTTTATGTTAATCATTATTATGTGCTTCTGTAGAAAAAGAAGAAGCTCCTATAATCTTTACCATGTGTGCTTAACGCAATGTAAGCATGGAGATGTATATTCTCATCCACTAGGGGAAGAAAAATCAAAATTCTATTAACAACTGTGCCATTGTAATGATGAAAAGCGTCATCTGTTTTACAACAGATGGCATTGTTCTTGGGGGTATGATTCATCATGTGCTATTTTCTGCATCGTATAATATAGAGAAGCTGTATAGTGTCAGCAGGATTTGCAGACTTGATCTTTTTCAGTTTGTTCTGAATTTGGCTATTCTAATATTTCAACATAAATCCCCAAACAAGAGAAAGCTATATCCAGATAGCATTGCACAGAAAAGGAGGGACCAGAGATGAAGTAGGAAAATCAGTGCCATCTATTGCAGACCAGGAAAAAAGAAAAAGTCTGTCAAAGCTAGAGAATGGTACCATGGGATTCAATAGAATTTATAGAAGATTTTACCACCAATAAGGGGTCGTCAAAAAACTTGAAAGGAAATAGTAGAAGTCTTGTAGGGAAAATCAAAACATCAGAAAAGTAGCAGGCTGGAATAAAAAGCTTACCATAGTATAAGGAGAGATAAAGGATACAGAATTTGGGGAAACTATTGGATCATATACACCATAGGTATACTTTGAAATTCCTTCTCATTGTGACATTGTGAAATTTTACTATTGGAATGTACAATATGAGTTCAATGCCTTTGGTGTAAGATACTGAGAAGGTCTGATATAATGGACCTCACTTACATAGCTTTGATTATTTTAAAATAACTCTCTGCTCATCATATGGAACTTTGGGGATTTTTTTGGTTTTTATTCAATTTATTTGTTAACATTTGGGGGTGGGGTTGGACTGATTATTTGTTGACAGTCAGCTACCCAAAACATTTAGGAATGAGCAACAGGCAAACAAAGTGAATAAAGAAATACATAAATCAACAACCAACTTAGTGGCAGTTTGACTAGATGGGATGCTAGACAACTTGGACAAAGTGGAAGCCCTGAAAACAACTTCTCCTTTACCAAATGCTTATTGGAAACTTTAGAACTGTTGCTGAAACAAAATGCCTTATGCCCACTTGTGGAATTTTGAGTTATCTAGACTTGCTCTTGAAGTGTAACTAATCTGTCCCATTAATTTCCATTGTTTGCAGTGTACAGATGTAATGGTATATGGGAATGACCTTGGCAGACAGGGGGAAGAAATGCTTCCTAGGAAACAATCAGATAAGGGAGGAGAGGAGCCCATAGCTGCATAACAGACAGAGTAACTTTTCAATTTCATTTTCAATTCCCATTGGAATAATGAGTAACCAGCATTCTGTAAGTTAGTCTATTTTAAATACCTTGGGTGAAAAAGTTTTGGTGAAATTATGCACTGCTTAACCCAGTTAAAGGTTACAGAAAGAAGAGTTTTAGTAGTATATATAGTTTATACTAGCTTTAGGATGATGTTCTTCTAATGTTATTATCCACATTATTTTTGTATAGTATGATATTTTGCAAGATCAGAGGTGGTATTCAGCTGGTGAACCAGTATCTCCAGCGAGCAGTTGGCCCCGCCACCTGCCCCTGCCCTTTCCTGTCCTATATCAGCTCAGCTGATTCGCATGGCACAGCGGATTGCCACGGCTCAGCTGATTTACTCACCAGAAGTAACATAGAAGGTAAGTTTTTAAGATGTTTTTTTTAATGCTGTGAACACTCATGAAGAGCTCGCTCACCAAACTAGTTGTGAAACCGTTTGCAACCCGTGTAAGATCCAATCTGGGTTTGTCTCCAGGTCTAGAGTTCTTCTGAGCTTTCAGAATTGTGCTGGAGCCCATCCTCAGGGAGCTTCTCTCTACTGGAATTTGTCCTTTGGGCTATTCTATGTGTCACGTTGATGTCAGGTCTTCCTATTGCTTGATTGATGTGTTGATGGCCAGTGATTGTCTGTTTTCTTTGTGCTACCAAGTCCTCGGATACTAAGTACCTCAGCTACAAAGTACCAGCTGGTGGTAAATCAGTAGTCTTGTTGACTGACAAGGGACCCATCAATCATTTCTCTGGATATCTTTGTAGTTGCGTGACCAACAATCTTAATACATTGGAATGAATAAACACCTCAATAAGTTTCCATAGAAAAATAAACCTTGAACATTCATTAACAACTAGTCTCAGTTTCTTTCTATATGAAGAAAAAATTCTCCTGTTTTCATGTAAAATGAAGCAGAAAATAAACCCTCCCTTTGGCTACATAGAAAAAGGTGATATAAAATCATGTATATGCAATTCCTGTCCTGATCTCTATTTAGAAGTTAACCCCAAATAGACTTCTGGAAATGATATGGTGAACTGGCTTTGCAGAAGGGTTACTGATGAGTGCAACAAAGAACCAAGGAATCAGTAAGTAAGTTAGTTCTTTGGAACCTCTCCAGATAAGGTGAGGATGGGAGAATACTCACATGTGCTCCATATGGCTACTCCCTATGAGAAAACTGTAGGGGTTATATTTTTTATATAATTTTTAATCGTGCTTTTATTATTTTTATAAACAACAGTAGAAAAATAAGATTAGCCAACCACGGCAGAGACTTTTAAAGGACATTAAGTTCACAAGCCTCACTTTCTAATCACTTTTGGAAATTGCTCATTAACTACTTCGAAGCTATTACAGACCTCAGAATAAGAAGTTTGAAAACACTGCCTTTAATCCTGAATGAAAGAATACTTTAATTATAAGCTTAAGAATTTAAAGAATGTGAAATAAATAGCAAAAAGCTAAATAAGGTTTTGATCTTAGAAAGTTATAAATAAAATAAGGTTTCAGATAAAATTAGACTACTGAAAGTTTTACAATAAGATTCCCCAGTTTCTCAGGGGAAATAGATCCTGCTTTAGTTTTTATAAGACACAACATATAAATAATTTTATGATTCAAAAACTGGACACTAGAGGGATCTAAAAATTTTAGGTAGAGAGAAGATATACAGGCCTGAAAGATGGTTATGACAATAAAATAATATCAAATGAGACTTTGAAGAATAAAAAAGAATAGAAAATAGTAACCATGATATCAATATGTGTGTTTCTATGGATAGACTATGTCCAAAAACTGGTTCTGAAGAAATGTGAGATATAGAACAATGTTTTTCTGACAAGATACAGATGGCATTGAAAGTGGATTTATGACAGGTCAAGAGAATGATTTACAAAAGGATATTTCACAGGTTCTACACCCCCCAAAAAAAAAAAACAAAAAAAAACCCCACAACGTTCTGAGGATTTAAAATTTAAAAAGGAAATGACAAGCCAAGAGAGTGACCAGAACAAGTTTTTTTATACTTGATTTGCAAAGGAGTTTTGTTGAGGCTGAAGGATTCTGCAATGGGAATGTTGGAAGAAATATCTTCTGGGTTCTGTTCCAAGTGGGGGAAAAGACACTGGAAAAATAGTGACTGCTTGGAAAGATGGTTTAATGGTGGACAGCAGGACCACATGGCTTGATGAATAGGATCACATACCTTGGAGATGTTGGGCGAAGAAAAAGGGAAGAGATGCTGAGAGTCCCTTGGTTTTATACCCTCTCTGGCTTTGAACTTCCTGGCACAAGAAGAATGCTGATTGGTTGCTGTCAGAGGTCATGGCTAGCTTTATAGGTTATCTGTGTGCTGATTTTGTTTGAATCTATAAGGGCAATTATATGGCTCTGCCTGAAGGAGGTAGATCTTTGTTATGTAGAATAGACTGGCCCAGGCCTTAATAGCCCATTAACAAAGGTGGGGGGGACTGAGTTTCTGCCTCTCTGAGTTTCTATTTCTCTTTTAGAGGAAATATTCTGCATCTTCAGTATATCCCAAAATATTTCATTTTTCTAGGAGAGGGGTGGGTTTTAACTTCCAACAGGCAAAAGAAGAAATTAAGAGAAATCAAATATTTTGACAAACTACCTAAATATTAAAGAGTGCTAGAAGTAAAAGGAAGAGATTAAAAGTTCATTTATTTGATCAAGATTAAAATAACATATGTTGTTACTTCTGAATATCATGTATGTACTTTCTGTTGATACCAAGAATGAAAAGATGGTCTTTTATATATTTGTCTAAAGATAAGGTATAGGATAAAAGATGAAGATATAAATTATTGTAACTTTAGAGAAAATGAAGAATTACTAGATTCATTTATGCTTGTTTTGATGAAGATTGGAAATAATTTCTTTATATATTTCTTTTTTCTTTTTAATTACAGACTTGCTTTTTCTTTTTCTTCTTCCTTGCACTTTTTATTCCTTTTCTCTGTTCCCTTTTCTTTCTTAAAGTTTAGTTGATATTAGAGTTTACTATTATAATCAACATTCTTTAACTATGTATACTGCATGCATGCATGCATGTATTTATTTAACATACAACAAGATCCTAGGGCTGCATGTCCTGGCTCCATGTCCAACCTTCTAGCCATATTCCAGTGTAATTTATTTCTTTGTTTGTTTCCCATCTTTACAAATAGCTCAAGTTCAGAACAAATCTAACATACCTTCCTCTTCTTATTTTTCCCTCAGCAACAACCCTGTAAGATGAGTTGGGTTGAGAGAGAGTGACAAACTCAAAGTCATCCAGCTGGTTTTCCTGGCTAAGGCAGGACTAAAACTCACAGACTTCTACTTTCTAGCCATGATGCCTTACCTAAGAGAAACCAAGCTAAAAAAAATGGTGCTGTCTACCTATAGTCTGAGAGAGCAGGGATGAACACATTATATCTTTGTAAGGTCTTTATGTGGCTCTAGGCTAGGCTAATTCAAAGTAGGTAGTTTAAAGTTCAGCATGCTGTGACAAGTCAGGGATAGTTTTAATGGGTGTGGGTAAGATTATTGTGGTAAGTAATAATAGCATTCATATGTTGGGGACCCTAATCCTCTGAACCCAATATTTATATTTTGTTAACTCAAATTTAGATTTCAGTGTATTAAGCTGGTCTATTCCCATATTAGCCAGTCTGTGCTCTATGATAATCAATAAGGCACCTTTTCCAGATCCTGCTAGGGATACATTTTACATATATTTTTCCTTTTTTCCATGACAGAAATCCTGTTGTAAAATAAATATGGAGTTATAATGCTCTAATCCTCACTTACAACTGCCTTATTTAATGACAATTCAAAGTTACAATAGTGTTAAAAAAATAGCTTTGCAACCAATCCTCACTTTTATGACCATCACAGCAGCAGCCCGTGTCCCATGAATATCATTTGAGTCCTTCATAAATGGCTTGCGACAAGGACAGGTTATAGAGAAGAATGAAATGAGTCATAGTTGACAGGATGTTTTACTTAACAACTGCAGGGATTTGATTAACAACCAAAGGGGAAGTGATGTCACAAGCCTGTCATCTAGTAAACATGGCACTTAGTGACAGAGTTGCTGGTCACAATTCTGATTGCTAAGTGAGTACCTGTAGTCTGGGGTGTCAAACTCATGGCCCGCGGACCTATGCGTCACATTCTGGCCACACTCACCCCTGTTTTAGCGAAGGGAAAAAAAGTCACGATATGTCACGTGACAACAATGTGACTCCACAAATTTGACACCCTTGCTATAGTCCTTCTTTTAGTTTAGGAGAGAACTTTAAATATGTTTATTTATGTACATTATTTAGTTTTTTAAAACTCTTCTAACATATTAATTGCTTTTAAATTAATTATTTTATTGTTTCAATAGTTTGTTTTAGTTGAATGTCTGCTGTTTTATTGTATTCTTAGAAGCTGCTAAGAGTGGTTAAGGAAATGAGTAGCATATAATAACCTTAATAAAAGAAGACCCTGGGAAATAGCACCTGGAAAGCTTTAATGGAAGACTCTTATACAGTAGATAGGGTGGGGAAGCTTTCTCCCCTCCTAGAGAATGAAATATTTTGGAGAATATTAAAAGAGGTAGAATATTCTATTTACCCAAAGGAAAAATAGAGAAACATGTTCTTAGAGGCAGAAAACAGTCCCCAGTCTTTCTTAATAGCCTACAGCAATGCCCATTAAGAAATCCTGGGCCAAGCCTATTCACAAACAAAACACCTTCAACTCCAGATGGTGGGATTAAGGATAACCTTAACCCCATTCATTGAGAAAAGTGGAAACAATACCGGTCCATTAAGAAAAGCAGGATAGAGGCAATAGATAACAGGATAAAATCAATTACACATGCCTGACAGGATTAGGACAAGAAGCTTATAATTAAGACCCATCATGAGCCTTTGAGAAACAAGTAAAGCCAATCAAATAATAAAAGCACAGAAAGCAAACCTCAAAATTACAAAATACTGTAAACAGTATAAAAATCCTTGCGCTAGTCAAGCTAATTTGTCAGATATCCCAGAACTGCATGCTGTGGTTCTGTTTATCAATAAATTGACCTTCTTAGACTCCATTTTATTTCCAGCGTCTTTCTCCCAACTTGGAACTGAACCAGATGGATTTTTCTTCCTACAATAATCATCCTCTTAGTAACTCACTTTTCCTAGATAACTGTAGTCCAACAATTAACTGTTCCCATATAGGAAATCACAAACCTGCCCAGTTCCTCCAATTCAATTATAAACAAATCCTGCAAAAAAGTAGAATAAATTGCTATCAGTGTACACATGAGGATTAGTTTTCTAATGCTTTTACTTCAAAACTGTATTCTTGGTGTTTTCATTTATTATTATTTCTCTTTGTGTAGAACTGCTTGATATAGTCAGAAATCACTTCTTAGAATTAATGCCTTGAATATGTCAAGTTTCATTACTATATTTTGCACTTTGGAACCCAGAGACTCTGTATATGCAATTATTTGTGAGATATCTCACTTTTATACTTGATATAGGTTGTATTACTAATTTGCTTTGCACATATATTTCTGGGAGAAGATTCATCCCACTTGACAAGGTGATGACACAGGTAACTAGTGTGTGTAGTTACATAGGCACCTTCAAAAATGATATGTAGTATTTTCTTTGTGAATGTCAAGTGCTTTTGTGAGATATAGCAGAATTTAATGACACCCTGCAAATAGTACCTGCTAATGATGCCTTCTTTCAATTCTCTTACAGAAAATGGACTGGTGAATTTGGAAAATCATAGGATTTAACTCCACTGCATGACTGAAATGCAGATTAAAAATGCTGTGCTTAAAAGTGTGTCACAAATTAATGTTTGCCACATGACCAGCCTGCACAATCTAATCACTATTAATTAATTGACCATTTGACCTGATGGTTTGTGCTCATTGTCTGAAACCTATCCTTTAAAAAATGTTGAATTCTTTAAGAAAAAAAAAATATTTTCAGCTGTGCAGATATTTGACTTACAACAATTCATTTAATGACTGTTTGACATTACAACGGCACTGAAAACAAATGACATACAATTGGTCCTTGCACTTACAACCACTGTAGCATCCCCACAGTCACATGATCAAAATTCAGGTATTTGGCAACTGGCATGTATCTGCATTTACAAAGATTGCAATGGCTTGAGGTTACAGGATAACTATTTGTGACCTTCCCAGCCAGCTTCTGTTAAGAAAAATCTATGAAGAAGCCAAATTTCCTTTAACAGTTGTGTGATTCACTTAATAACTGTAGCCATATGCTTAACAAACATGGCAAAAAAGTTCATGAAATTAGGTGTTACTCAACAACCTCCTAGCTTAGCAATGGAGATTCTGTTTCCAATTGTGAACATAAGTCTAGGATTACCCATATAGCATTATTGGACAGCAAATTGATTCAACCAGGTATGAAGAAATTAGTTATGCTATACTCAAACTTTTGCTCTCAATTTATGAAAGAATACAGAGTCTATTGTGTATGAAGGTGGCTTGTGGGTGTTGGATCTGCTTATTTCACACTTCTGAAATGATTTTCTTGTCATTAGCTTTTCTCCTCAACAAACTTATGGAATGCTTTTTTCATGGATTAGAATTTATCTCGTAGTAGATATCTTCATTTTAACAGAGAGGGGGTAAGAAAAGAGGTATATGCAGTACATATGAAAAAGTCACCTCCTTTCCAAACCTCATAACAAGTCCTGGGAAACGTAGAAATTGTTACTAATAATATATTGTCCCATGATCTTTGCTCAAAAAACTTTCCCACTAAAATAGCAACCACCCAAACTTAAAAGTCTGTCTGACTCTCTCTCTCTCTCTCTCTCTCTCTCTCTCTCTCTCTCTCTCTCTCTCTCTCTCTCTCTCTCTCTCTCTCTCT
>JANHFL010000064.1:137783-158760 GCA_032468155.1 Oxyrhabdium leporinum
GAGAGAGAGAGAGAGAGAGAGAGAGAGAGAGAGAGAGAGAGAGAGAGAGAGAGAGAGAGAGAGAGAGAGATCTAAGAGAGCTGTGTACTCTTTTAGATCTTAAGGGAAAGACAGACTAGAATAAGAACAAAAAACACCTCCAAAATCTATCAGTAAGGTTTGTAGAACTGCAGCATTTTAAATACTGGGTTTACAGTGGAGTTAAATGTACCACGACTGAGATAAAATGAATTGGCTTAGCTTCTAACCATAGCCGACAACATAGGATCAAAGAAATTTAGTAGTAGCTTCCAAGCAATACCAGTATATTTTGGAAAATGAAACAAATCATATATTTATTTGAAGCTGTGGTGCTTTAAAT
Source organism: Oxyrhabdium leporinum (assembly GCA_032468155.1). Classification (NCBI taxonomy): domain Eukaryota; kingdom Metazoa; phylum Chordata; class Lepidosauria; order Squamata; family Cyclocoridae; genus Oxyrhabdium; species Oxyrhabdium leporinum. The sequence continues at coordinate 138,145 of JANHFL010000064.1, forward strand.
ATGTGTTTTGATCAGAGCTATCATGCATTCACCCTTGGGCAAAGATCAACACTGACAAAGCTCACATTTGAGCAAGTTGAATGATTTAAATACCTTGGCTCAATTGTCCAAGAAGAGAAAATAGCCACTGCAGCCAATATCAACAGTCAAATTGGCCAAGCTTACTCAGTCTTCAAAGCAGTGACATGGTGCCTCCAGCAAAAACAACAACAACAAAAAATAGCATAAGTGCTGTTTCCCAAATGCATATCCATTAGTCATTCACATTACCAAGTTGCTATGTGGTGCAGAATCTCAATCTTACTTTAGAAAGTTTTGAAAAAGTTTGCAGTTTTCAAAATCCATTGCCTATGCTACATGTTAAATCTATGACAAAATACAAAATGAAACCATTAAAGACTGGTGCTACAACCAGCCCATGGTAGCTGATCACATTCAGAAGCAAGGAATGGAGAGGTTTGGATATATCGCTTGCATAGACCCATGCTGACTTCTTTATCAATTGTGCTCCATGGAAAGTACGGAAGACTTCACTGAAGCATAAAGAAGATTTAGCGAAATTTAGATTCATCGTGATAGAAGCAGAACAAATGTCCCAGATCAAGACAAAATGGAAGGATATGCTGTAGGGCATTAGCAGATACATAGCACTCACAACCTAGTCATTAGCTTGCATATTTGCTGAAAAATAAAACCTTTTGTTTTACCTAACTCGCTATTTGTGGGGGCAGAGGGAAAGGATTCAAACTCAGATCCAAACTTCAGATTATGGTATTAACAATATACTGATGATACGAACTGTAGTTTGCTAACCTGGTCTATGCTGGAGATGCTGCTATAAACTCTGATCTTCATATCTGAGAGTATCAGAACCTGAATAGTATGAAATGGGATGAAATTATCCCAAGAAAGGAAGAATTGATCTTTATTCACTGTGGCTCTCTGAGAGCATTGTCTCGTGATTGGAAACTGTCTCTAATTTGGGGGTTGTCCCATGAAAAGAATTCTGCTACAAATTGAGTAGGTAGATATCATAGTTGGAGAGTATGCCTTTTGTCCAGCTGAATTTGTGAACCAAATTGTGGGTCTATCTGGCAAGGGAGAGTGTTGCCACAATATTTCACATCCTTGACATGACCACTCATCTGGATTATTTCAGTGAGCCCTACATGGAGATGATGTTGAAGGACACCCAGAAGGCAGCTATTGGTACAAAATCCAGATGTCCACATTTTATATGGCACATTAAACCTTGCTTTGAGCCCTGCATTGGCTTCCAGTAAGTTTCTGAATAAAATTCAAAGGTTTAGACTTACAGTTTAAATCATTGGTGTTTGACTAAATTTAGCTGGTTTAAATCCATCTAGACTGGCATCTTCTTACTTTAAGAACTATATTGTTGATGATGTCCTGGGGAAAGTAGCTGGCTTCTCCCCAGTTGGAAGCTTTTATGGAGTTCTGGGTGGCAGTTCTGCACTTTGGATAAATCTTCCAGTCAAAATCAGAGTTGAACTCCAACTTGATTTCATTTCATTCATATGGATTGACTGAATGCCATCCAGTGTAGTGTTCTTAAGATATCTTTTTATTTCAGTGCACTGTCTCTTAATGGGAAAAATGATTGCATAGTGAAAGATGGTATAAAATCATTCTGTACTCTTCCTTTGAAAATTTCATTGAATTTTCTGCTCTTTTTGGGAGGGGGGGAGGGGAATTGAAAGCAATTGCTTTCCTTTTAAATGGAACATGGATAGAATTAATCAGTGAATACATGTGGATCTGGCCCTTTAGCAAACCTATTGCACTTTAGGGGTGAGGCTGAGCCAATTAGCCTTTATCTCTCTCTGAGTAAAGTGCCTTCTACCCAAGCTATTGACAATAGCTAGCAAAGGCTGCTTGTGACCGACAACCACAAGACGTAACATTTCCCTAAGCACATCCCTCCTCCGAATCATTACTAGGGCTGTACATGCTTCAAAAACGATTCAGAAGATACGCTCTCTAGTATTCAGGGAAGCAACCCAACTTGTGAACATCAGTCAATAAGCTGCTGCTCTGAGGAATTAGCTTGTTAACGTTAATGCAGCTCTTAAAACAATAGCATCTCCCCCCCCCCCCCAAGGCTGGTGTGAAAATCTTGGGAGAAAAACAACAACAACTGAGCTTTAATGAATAAGATAGGTACTGTGTTCATGGTCGTGTAAGCACTTCGTCCAAATCATTTATGAAGTGTGAACAATGCTAATCATTACCAAGTTCCCAGAAGAGGGACTCTGCAGACATTTTATTTATTTTGGGTTTACAGGCATAGTCCATCATGCTTTCTGATAAAATGAGCAAACAGCTCAAAAGAGGAGTAAAATGAGATAGCTATTGGATTTCAGGAAAGTTCTATACTCATGCTTTGTTTTGGTTTCCCCATGGTGAAACAGATGCTTGCTTAATTAATCTAAGGGAGTGAAATAGATAGACAAACTACAGTGGCTGCAATGATTAATGGGAAAACTGTTATGTGTGTAGGCACATCCTGATTAACAAAGATTTATTTATCTAGGAGACAAACATCACTAATTTAAAAGGCATATAGAATCTCTGCAGATCTACTTTAACTCTGTTTGGACTCTGGTTAAAATTTGTTAGAGTGACAGACCTCCTTAAGGAATTTTTTTTAAGGCAATTACTTACTTTGAATTTGAACACTGTAAATAAGCAAAGACTTGTTCATAATGACTTTCCTTTATCCTATACCCCAGAATTAATGTGTCTTGTCCCTTCTCCATGCCACTATATTTTTGCTGATTTTTTTTTAAAAATTGCATTTCTTATTTTACCTTGTCTAATAATGATATGTTGTTTACCAGTGGATAATTACTGAAAGTTTAATATGTGTGTGAAAGAGTATTGGGTATTTAAAGTACGTGTCTGCGTTAGAATATTTAGATACATTAATTAATATTGAGACCCAAAATAGGCTAGATAGGGTGTGTGTTTACTCAAACAAAAATGATAACTCCGATAAGGTAAGACAAGAAACAGTGGATGGAAATTAATCAAGGAGAGAAGCAACCTAGAACTAAGGAGAAATTTCTTAACTGGAAGCTTACAAGAAGAGACTGGACAGTCACTTGTCTGCAATGGTATAAGGTCTCCTGTTTGAACAGAGGCTTGGACTAGATTACCTCCAAGATCAATTCCAACTCTGTTATTCTATGTCCTATAATATTAATGAAGGGCCAGCCAGTGAAGTTGACTGAAAAAAAAGATTTAAAGCAGATAAAAGGAAGCTTTTGTTCAACAGGACATAATTAACTTGAGGAATCCATTGAAGATGTTCATTTGGCGAGAAACTTCTGGAAAAGGCATGTGAACTGGCATTGCAGAAGATCATTATATTTTTAGCAGTCAGTGACATATTTTGATTTCCTTTTCATATTAACAACCAGGGCTTGTTGTTGTCCACTAATATAGATTACTTTTAAAGGAGATTTGAAAAACTTGTTAAGGATAGGCCTATCAAGGCTTAGTGATTTTGAACACCCAATATTACTATCAAATTTTTAGTAGAAAACTTCCAGATTACAGTTGCTGGGGAACAATGGCTGAAGTAGAGTATTGCTCTATATTTGTCACAGCCCAGTGGTGGTGAAATTTCAATATAGTCAGAAAAGATCTCACAAGATTGTGATATTATTTAAAGAGTTTAAATGTAATCTTCCAGTAAGGAACCTTGTAAAATAGGATGACGGTAGAAAAAAAATGAGGTTAGGAAGCCAACTCTACTGCGACGTGACATTATACGATAAGGGTGCCAAAACCACACTAGTAACCTGCTATGTGTACTGATGAATTGTGCATTCTGAGCCACAAGTTCAACTAATCCATATCAGGATATTTCACTCTCACACTTTAAAGCAATATACCGGAATGTGGCCTGAATAATCATAATTTCTTCATTAGTATTAAAACTATAGAGATCTACATTTAGCATAAGATTTCAAAGCTCTAGTGTTTAATGTTAATCACCTGTCAACAAATTTTACTTGGAGTTTTGCCCAAAAGTAGGATTTCAAGACTAGCATTTTAATCCTCAGAAGCATCACCTATTACAAATGTTTACCAGGCAGATACATTGCCTGCATTAGTTACACTACGAGGGACAAATAAAATGGCTCCTATTGGGGAAGTGCATCACTCTTGGCTAACATACACTGTAGGGTGAAACAGTGATGACTGGAACTGGTATGTGATCTATTCATTGAAATAATGCCCACTGAACCATATGTATTGTATTCATTAGAATCCTCTGCTCTGTATAGTTCAATGGAATGTCCCTGTCTACTGAAAATCATTCAGTAAAAACAGCAAAGCCTCCGTAATTTCCAGGACTAAAAGGACATTTTGAACATTTTCTTTACTGTGCCATTTTTCATTTACTACTTCATAAGCTAGAGACTCCTACTGCTGGCACCTCTTCTCTTCTTCCCACTGTGCACTGAATGAAATTGAATTGGGATCTTAAAATTTAATAGGAAATTTCTACAGTGCTTCACACACATTCGCTAGTTGTGTCAACCTTTACATCAGCTCTTATTATCCCCAAACTATAGATGTGATGGAAAAAACCATCAGTGAGCTTAAACAGCTAAGAACTTTGCCTATGGGTAATTAATAAAGCAGCAGTTTGCTTAAGACTAACCAGTAAAGTTCACAACAGAGGCATTCCTGATTTATTCAATATCACATATCCATAGAAATAGTGCTTAGATTTGTGTATTACTTCACAGTGCTTTGCAGCCCTCTCTAAGCGGTTTACAGAGTCAGCATATTGCCCCCAACAATCTGCACCCTCATTTTACCAACCTTGGAAGGATGGAAGGCTGAGTCAACCATGAGCCAGTCAGGATCAAACTCCTTCTTTTCATATGGAGCTAAATTCAGCTAACGCTATGGGTTGCTTTGCTCCAGAGCAGTTGGTGGTCTCTCTCAAGTGAAGGGCCAGTTTTGATTTCTCTGCCTTCTTGACGTTAGTCCCATGATAAATCAAGTGCATTATTGGTCAGTAATTAAGGCATAAGATTCCTATTTGCAATAAAGCAATCAAGACATTTTGTACTTAGCTCAGGAACAATGAAGGTTAAAATATATAAGAACAGTTGCAGGAATTGGGTATGTCTAGTTTAATGAAAAGAACTAGGGTGATATGATAGCAGTATTCCAATATTTGAGGGCTGCTACAACGAAGGAGGGTTAACCTATTCTCCAAGGCACTTGAAGGCAGGACAAGAAGCAATGTATGGAAACTAATCAAGGAGGGAAGCAAACTAGAATTAAGGAGAAGTTTCCTGAAATTTAAAACAATTTACCATTGCCACTAGATGCTGGGGTTACTATCATGTTTCCCTGAAAATAAGACTCATCGTATTTTCTTTTGGGCCCAAAAATAAGCACTAGATCTTATTTTTGGGGGTGGCTTACTCGCTTACCTTAAGACCACTGCAGCCAGGCCTCCCATGCCCTGACACCTGTCACGCTGCTGCCCAACCTCTTCTGCAGCCACTCACAGCCAGATGCCATGTGGCACATCGCGGTGCCACCGCTCACAGCAGGAGTCCACATGGCATGGCATGACAGTGCTGTCATGCCGATGCTACAGTCAGTCAGCAGCATGACAGGTGTCGGGACATGGGAGGCCTGGCTGAGGTGATCCTAAGGTAGTGGGTGCAAGGCACGTGGGGCAGCTTCCCCACCCACCCCCATTCTAACTTGATTTTTATGCATGTGCCTTGCCCTATCTTGTACAACCAGATGGTGGGTTGGAGTGGTTGGGGTCTTAACTAGGACTTATTTTGAGGGTAGGGTTTATACTAGCTGCACACATTAAAATCAAGCCAGGGCTTATTTTTGAGATAGGTCATATTTTCAGAGAAACACAGTACAATTCTGGAGGTTTTTAAAAAGAGACTGGACAACCATTTGTCTGAAATGGTATAGATTTCTTGCTTGAGCAGGGGATTGGATTAGAAGCCCTCCAAGGTCCCTTCCAACTTTGTTATTCTATTATTCTGTTATCTGTTAATCAAAGTTATAATTTCATCACTTTTTAATGCCAGTTGAAAGTCTACCCATGATATTAGATTTGAAGTCAAATGGTATACATATGTGTACTGCTCTACCTCTCTCTAGCAACTTCTAGCATATCCTGCATTATTAGGTTGAGGAAGTTTTTTCATTATTTCCAGCTTGAATTTGTCTCTGAATTTGTAGTTTTCCTGCAGAAAGTTTGGGTTCTTGACTGCCTAGGAGAGAGGAATCTTAGAAACAGGATGCTGTTGCATCACAATGCTAGCCTCAGAGTCTCTCTCTTTTAAAAAACAATGGGGAGAAAATAGACCTGAACTATATTTTTAAAGTTGTAAGAAAAGATTCACAGAAAGAACTGTCTTCCTGCATCTCTGGGAGTCAAAATGTCTTCTATGCAATCCAGGCTGATTCCTGGGACATATAATTTTGCTCCAAAATTGAGTCTACTAATCTAATCTAGTAGAAACTGAGTACATCATCTTCAGGCTAGTGTGGTGGATAATCGTAATAACAAGTATTTGAGATTCCAGACTGTGTCTGGCACTTCCTTGATGAGCTACCAGGCCACCCTATTTCTGGTGCCATTGATATATATCCCTGCAGGAATATTCTATCCTTCACAGCAGCTGAGCAAATTCATTCATCTAAACCCAATCCACCCAGCTCATTTCCACCCATTTGTATCTGCATAAAATTTTGTTACTCTCTTGCCAAACCCAAGACAGTGTACGAATTTTGACATTACAATACATTGGCAAAAAGACAGGTTCTTCAGCCAATCGATCAATGAATAATTTAAAGTAACAAAGCTAAAAGCGAATGCAGCCCTCGTCATTCCCATAATATGAGAATTATTAAACAGCATGAGAAAGCATAAAGGGCTTGATCCAGTGGCTGATTGTGTAGGAAAAAATTGCCAGATTGTCTCTCGGATTGATGATTCCAGATTTCAGCAGCACCACTTAGAACCATTTAGTTTAAGTGCTATTTTTTTTTTCCCTTTAGGGATGTCACCCCATGGATCATGTAGATTTTATTCGGTCACTAATGTTTGCCTCTTTGGATGACAGTGTACAGTAGCAACTTTCAGTAATAAAAACTCTACCGAATTCTTAAAGAAAACCCTCTAATTAACTGCTTCTAAAAAGAAAATTTGAAAATTGAAAATGTGTGTGTGTGTGTGTGTGTGTGTGTGTGTGTGTGTGTACACACATATATATTTCATATTTTTAAACTACAGCTAGATTCCATGAAGCAGCACTGGGAATTCATCAGAAACACATGTCTAATCCACCATAGCTATTTTATACAACAAATGTGGAAAAACCATTGCGCTGCTTATTCCTTTCCCTTTTAGTATTAAACTAATTATGGGCCACACAGTTTGTGAATTGTAGTTTTAGTATAGTTAGACCATGTATAATTGACAGACTGGATTTTTATCATAGATTTTAGCTGTTATTTATTATTTTATACTAGAATTTTTAATTGTATGTTTGCTGAATATTTTTATTTGTTCTGGTCTATGACTGTAATAAATTGAATGGATTGAAACTGCCCTGAGATAGGAGAAGTTCCTACTATTTATTGCTCAAGTAGATTCAGCTATGTTATTTATCTGCTCTTTCCAAAGTACCAACAACTCTAATACTGGCTTTCCTAATTAGACTTTTTATGGTGTTGCACATCTGCTTCATCGAGAGGAGCCCTTTTATTCCATCATTTTGATCTTAGTCTTGCATGGAAGTGATCGGAAACCTAGAAATCCAGTTGCCTCGTATTTCACAGACTTTGGTCATTAGATAACTACGTGTTAATTTTATTTGAACTTGCAGTTATTTATTGATGCAAAGAGACAGGCTGCTATTGAAAGCAAATCATCATTTCTTTGCATAGATTTCCATATCTCAAAGAGTTCAGCTATTTTATATTAAAGAAAATATTAGACATGAGTGATTACATTTAAGAACTATTTTTAATGGCCACTGTTAAGTGAAGCCATGCTTCAAATGATATCGCAAATACTTGATTAAAATAGGGGGGAGCATTTACTTTTAAATTACCCCAGACATCAAGTGCTTATTTGCAAATTATGAGCTCTTTAATCTTTCTTTCCTCCATTTAGTTGGAATAGTTTAAAAACCATGAATTTGTTAGAAATATGAACTCTATCCAGACATTCAAGAAATTTGAATAATAAATAGTAATATAAAGAAATGAGATTTGAGTTGTATATGTATTAAAAGAAACAGTTTAGAAATGTAATCTATCCATGTAGAAGCTACATACATTTATTAGTCAAGGTTTTACAATTCTGATTAAGGTTAATTAATGGAAGTAACATAGAGTGAAGATAAAATTTAGTTAACCCTGCCTTCGTACCTTAAAACAATCTATATCTAGCACCATTCACAAGTAACAAATGGTTCTTCTCAATTTTCCCCGTGCCAATTTATGACATATATTCAGTTTGAAGCAAACAGAATAACAGAATAACAGAGTTGGAAGGAACCCTGTAGGTCTTTTAAACCAATCCCCTGCTCAAGCAGGAGACTCTATGCCATTTCAGAAATATGGCTGTCCAATCTCTTCTTAAAAAGCTCCAGTGATGGAGCACCCATAACTTCTGGAGGCAATTAACCATTCCACTGGTTAATTGTTCTCACTCTAAGGAAACTTTATCCAGAGTACGATACTGGTTGACTTAATTCCATAGGTAAAAGGCATTCACAATAGTCAAAATGCACAGGGAGTGATCTCATGCCTAAAGACTTAGTTTAATATCTTTCATACTCAGATTAGATACGCACCAAAGACAAAAACCTTCTAGCTGTGCACATTGGATTTGAGATTATCTGAAACAAGCTGTGGTTTGCATGGACCCTGAACCCTCAAAATCTATATCCAGAGTATTGAGGATCTCCAATACCAGCCTGCCCACAAGATCCAAGAACTCCAGAAGTAAGCAGGATCCCTAGCTTGTCCCATCTGCCCAATTACACACAGAGACATTTCCATGACTCAGGAACATGGTTAAGATGTCTCTTCACAGCTGAAAATGAAGCTGTTGAAGAACCCCAAACCAGGGTGGACAAATTGCAGAGTGAGCATTATGCCTGCCCCCACTCAGCCAGGTATGCTCAGTTACTCAGTACCAGATCATAGAGGAATATGATCTTATTATGAATATATCTGTCATTTATTATCAGCAGGTTAATCCAAATCACAAGCACTATGACTACACAGTTACAGAAGTAAGATTAAGAGGAGCAGCACACTTTGGGAAGAACTTGGGGTAAAAGTCAATTCATAAAATATAGACAGGGTTTGCTTAAATCTCAACAGGCTAGAATGAAGCAAATGTAGGGAGTAATGCACAGTGATTTATAGTCTAGATGTACCAGTAATAAAAATAAAAATGCAGTAAATTTGTATGAATTGTTACAGAAAGTTACAGAAAAGAGCACTAAGAATTTTTCACTTCCCCATTTCCTCCCAAATTCATAATAATAATACTTTGGTTATCTTCCTAAATCTTAAAAAAATCTGTATATTTTTTTAATATACAAAATATACAGGTTCTGCAGTAAGCAACTATTTATTAGCAGTTTATTTTCTTGTGTAAATCCAATTCTTTACTTTGTATGCTGTAATGGACTTATAATTATATCCTTGTCCCAGATAAGTGATTTTTTTTTCCAGAGGGTCATCGCCTCCTTGTGAATTGTAATTTAGTTTGCCACATGGAAGTTGACAGAGGTAATAGTAGCTGCAACCTACTGTATAAGACCTGGTGGTAGGAAAGAATCAGGGGTGGGCTTCAAAAACTACAGCAACGAGTTTGCTGCCCGGTTGCTGGGTGGACGTGGCCATGGTGAGTGTGGCCTAGTTGGCCTCCTGCACCATGCTGGTGGGGAGGAGGGCATTTTTGCCTTCCCTGAGGTCCAGAGGCTTTCCTGGAGCCTCTGGGGGGGCAAAAATGGCCTCCCCCCTGTCTCCAGATGCTCTAGGGAGGCTGGAAATGGCCCATTTCCAGCCTTCCTGAACTTCCGGGAGGCCCATTTTCCTGCCTTCCCACACCCTGCACTTACCTGCATCCACAATGGGCCACGTGGAGACTCCTGGAAGGGGCAGGGAGGGGTGGGATGGGTGGGCAGGGCCAGCCAGGAGTGGGATTTGGGAGATCCCCACAAATCTTCGCTAAGGGTCCACCCGAACCCCCAGTAGCCCACCCCTGGAAAGAACATTGGATTTCTAGAACATCTTAAGAACATTTGACGGAAATGAAAAGCTGAAGAAAGCTTCACTCATATACTCAAATACTTTCTTTTTGGAATTTCTCAGACTCATTCCACTAAGCATGAAAAATGGATATGCAAATGCCATTCCCTTTTGCTGGAAAGAGGGTGTTCCTGTTGAAGCTGTGGCAGTATGATCTGGAATTGGAGAGCTTTTAGTTCTCTGTGATTTATCTTTATGTGTCTATTGATGGCTGATTTGTCTGAAATGCCAAGCTTTCAAGAATTCCATAGCTTTTTTCAGTTTAGTTTGGTCCATGATGCTTGCAGAAACCCCAAAGCCCCACAACATTGGCAGGGCATGCTTCTGTTCACACTTGCACTAATAACTTTACCTAGTCAGGCAATGAAACATCTCAAGCAAACAATCAGGCTCAAAGCAAGTTCTCCACAGTTCAGTCTGTGAAACATATATTCTCTTCTACTGCATGCCCAATATTTTAAATTTAGTGGGTGATAAAATTCATCAAACAACAATTAAATAATTTTAAAATAGAAAAATATTTTTTCTTAAAATATTATTCTGGGAAATCATAAATAACAAATCACTTGATGTGAAGATTATGAGTGTGAATAATATGTTACTGCCTAAGTGATGCTTCAGATTTAATAAAACTCACCTCTTGGATCGCTTCCAAAGCATTTGCATTTACCAAGAAAATTTGCATTCCAGGTTTCCCTCCCAATGTAATACAATTAACTACAGTCAGAAAAAAAAGCAAAATAAATGAAAAACAATAAGCAAGACCACATATAGAGCACATTGTAGTAATTAAACATAACGTGACCAAAGCATGAGTGACTATCTCAAGGACCCTTTGACATGGGAAAGAGAATAATTGGCATACCAGATGAAGTCATACATGTTTCATGTAGAGTAAATAAGCACACTACAAGCCATCACGGTTCAGAAACCATTTTACTAGAGAGTGAGTAATACAACAGGAAATGTATCACAAATACAATAGATATGAATCCCAGAGTGGCAATGTGATATAGGAAACAACTACAATAGAAAAGAATGATAGAGCTGCATATAGGGTAGTCATAACATCTATAATAGTACAAGGAGCTTTTTGACCATAGCTGCCACATGTTCATTAAAAAGAGCTTTGAGCCCAAGAAAGCTCCAAATTGTAAACCACTCTTGAAAGGGCAAGTGAAATCCCATCCAAGGTTAAATATAAATCTTCCTGGATCTAGCTGACGTAATATCAACAGTCCATAAAAAAGGGGGACTAGGAAGTGGCCTCTTCCTCCCAACCAACACCATCTGGAACCAGCCTTGAAGAAAGGAAGGAAGACAATCATTATAAAACAGTGCCTCCATTTTTCAACTCCTGGAACTGATCCAGAAGGATACTGCAGTCAATCATATTGAAAGCCAGTTGGATGCAAGTGATTTTTATCTGTCAGTTGGCCAGAATTCTAGAATGCATAATCTTGTACCTATTCTTATAAGGTATCAATAGACCTGGTTCTGTGCCCAAGCCCAGTTTGTAATACATATCAAGAGCTTACAGTTTATGTATTAGGCATATTGCTTGTGTTTCAGAAAGTCATTTATAGTTGTCAAGTCTAGTAACCTTTGGTAGTCCATCATCCATGAATTTGTTTTACTCTTTTAAAACCATTTAAACTGGTATTCATTACTAAAGTGATGGCTGTAATTTCCCTGAACTTCTTCCAATGTTCTTCCATTTATAAATATCTTCCAGTTTGGTGGATGAGCCTAAGAGAGAGGGGAATGTTTTCTTGCTCTCTTTTCCATGCTACACATTTATCTACCATACCTTTCCCACTTTCCCTCCAAACAAATATATGTTATTTTTCTCATAAAGGAGCTTCTCCAGTCCCCGAAATAATTCTGCTTGCCCTTTTTTTGAACCTTCTTCAGCTGTGCTGTTCAGATTATATGCTTCAAATATACATTTTGGTCTCCTGGGCTCAGGATCCCCTTAAGCAACAAAACAGTTCTTTCCTACCCACACTACTTCAGTTGCATTTTTGTACTCAGACAAAATTAGGATATTCTCCACCCCTCCACAAGAAATTCAATGAACAAGCAGGTTTGAATTCCTAAACAGGATCTCAAGCTGAAATAACATTCTGGATATGTAGGAAAGAACAGCTGATTTCATTCATTCGCTTACAGCATGTTTCTCATTTTACCAACCAAAGGATGAATGATTGCATATGATTATTATCTGTTTATTTTATGTATATACTACAGGTAGTCCTCAACTTACAACAGTTCATTTAGTCCGTTCAAAGTTACAGAAGTACCAAAAAAGTGACATATGGCCAGTTTTCACACTGATGAACGTTGAAGCATCCCCATGGTCACATGATCAAAATTAAAATGCTTGGCAACTGACTCATATTTATGATGGTTGCAGTGTCCCAGAGTCATATGACCACCTTTTGTGTCCGCCTGACAAGCAAAGTCAATGGGGAAATCAGGTTCACTTAACAACTATGTTACTAACTAACAACTGTGGCAAGAAAGGTTGTAAAATGGGGGCAAAACTCACTTAACAAATGTCTCACTTAGCAACAGAAATGTTGGGCTCCATTGTGGTCATAGGTCAAGGACTACCTGTACTACATTTACAGCCAGTTTTTTCTAGTGAGAACTCAGACCAACATAGATGCTTTCTCTCAATTTATCCTCCAATTATCTTGTGAAGTAATGCTGGGATAAAAGGAATCAAAGGGAATGCCATACTTCAATGGAGAACTCAAAGTCCAATCTATATTTTGGCATTGTATAAGGCCGGTTTTTTATTTCCTCCAAAAATTTCAGAGGAGGAGATGAGCTTAGATTAAACCACATATAAATCTAAAATATCATCACTAGTTATTTCTAGCCATGAAAAATTGATCTCCAATCCTTCCTTTTTTTCCTTCACTCCCTCTCCCCTCCGTGCCTTTTAAAACCCTTTTTCAGCCAACCCATGCCTCTTCCTCATTTTTAACTGAGCCACTTTTGACTGCTTGAAAATGGGAAAAATAAGACCAAGCACACAGATATATAAATTAAGAGAAACTGCTCAGGAATGCATCATATATAAGATGAAAAAATGCACAAGCTTTGGGCCAGAAAAATGATAATTATCAGTGTGAAAATAAAAGTAACTATCCTTATTTAATAATATACAATAAAGCCAGTAATTGATATTAGGTTAGAGATCATGTAGTACAATATGTTATGGTAGTTAATCCTTACCAAATTTAGGTGGCATCGGTAAATATATACACAGAAATATAACACAGAAAGGGCGTTTTCACTTGAGTATATCCACACCATTTCCATCATAAATGAGGAGGCATAGCTAAGATCTCAAACTGGGAAAAATGTTATCTATCAAAAGATATTCAAATGAAGCTCACTGAGGACTTTTTTCTAGTTTGGGGTATTGTAAATCTCCGGACGTTACAAGAAAAGTCTGTAGCCAGAAGAAATAAATCCTTCCAGGAATCCATAAACCATGCAAAATAGATTTCTACCACTGCAGAGCTTAGGCTAAATTTGCAGAAATTTGAACAGTTTGACTATAATCTATGAACATAGAGAGAATAAATTGGTTAGGTCTCTAGCTAGACAGCCATTCACTTCATTTATCAATCACAGAATTAATGCTCTCATAAGCTTTTCTCTCGATTGTGCCGATTCCAACTACGAGGAAGGGACAGATTTTCACATGACTAAATACTTGGCACCAACAGTCACTCCTATGTCTGAAAGTTCTAGTTTAGTTTTTCCCCTCACCTACTACTTCTGCCTTAATAGGAGTTTCCGCATATTTGCTCATTCAACTAAGGAGTTAGGCATCTTTGTGTTCCTCAATATCATGGGCTGATTCAACCAAGCCCATTATTACTTACCTCTAGACTTTGATGACAGAAGAATTGAATGTATGCCTCATGCAATAGGACTATGTTGAATTGCAGACCAAATATAGTGGGGTGGTCTGTATATATGTCTGCTTCAATTTATGAAAGGTACCAATAGGCACCTATCTTTTGGCATGGAAATGCACCCATCATTTAATTTTGACAGCCCTCAAATGCTTGGCCCAATTAACAAGACAATCACAGCAACATTTTAATCAGACATTTTCATTTCAGGAAACATGATTCCTTTTTTTTGTTTGGGGTTTTGTTTTTGTTGTTTGATTTCTAAGAAATACTGTTTCTATTTCAAGGAAATGGCTATTAAGAAGCCCAACATGGAGCAATGATTCCAGTATCTTCATGTTTAGCAAAGTTGCTTAGTTTTCCTCTCCTCCCAAAAATCATTAGACTTTGTGACTGGATAGATTTGGGTCTTTTCCAGAATTGTCATTTCAAACTGCAACAAGAATAAAAGGTCTCTTCATGCATAAGAATATATTGACTGTACAAGATGTTAGGCATCAATATTTGAAAGAAAAGCCAGGCCTGTACATTTCTATGCACATACATTTATTTTTGAAACATCTGTCTTTAACATATATGTGTCCAGCACCATCAGACAAGCTCAGAGGCAGACACAGATAAGCCCTTTCCTGAGGTGCTTAGAGCATCCAAGCATTTTTCTTCCAACCACATTGCTCATTGGAACACAGAATCTGCAAGACCTGGTCTACCCTTGCTTAGCCGCCAAGCTGAGATATGATCAGCAAGGTATTATTATGGGGAGTTGCATAATCAGCCAGATATCGACTGCATATGAGCCCTGTATATAAGTCTAAATGCTACTGCTATTTGACATTTTTGTCTACCTATCTTGTTCTTCCCAATGACTTGGGATAGGCAGAAGCTGTTGTTTCGTGGTGTTAAAGATATCGCTGCAAGATGTCAGCTGTTCCAAGGGAAACTGCCTTTTGCAGTTGACTGATGGTGATTTTGTCAACGATGATTGCTCCAGTTTTTTGGGTTTTGGACCCAGGTACCTATTACTATTGGTACTATCTTTGATTTCTTTTGCCTTAGTCATTTTACTGCTATTTGCAAGTCTTTGAATTTTGTGATTTTTTTCCCAGTTCTTTCTTTTCTATTCTGCTCTCTCCAGGTATTGCCATGTCTGCTATGCAGACATTTTTGTTTTTTGTTTTATTGACAATTGTTAAGTCTGGGTTGTAATTATTATCTGTTCACAACAATGAGAAGTTACAGCTGCCAGTTGTTAGCTGGCGTTAGCTTTCATACCTATTGAGTTCTTCCCAAAAACCTAGGGTATTGTAAAGTATCAAATTAGTATATGTATGGATCCAAGCAGAGTAGTATTTTGCAATTGACAAATGGAAATTTTCTAACTGCTATCTAAGATTTTTTTATATGGCACCCAAACAACCATTGGGACGACCCTAAACGAGTTTATAGCACAGTCTATTGATTTGTATTTTCAGATATTGATACTTTATAATTTCTTCTTCTTCCTCTTCCTCTTCTTCTTCCTCCTCATTATAACCAGCTATCAAAAAGTAAATCTGAATTAGAATACCTACAATGCAATGATCCATGGCAAAATGCAATGATCCATGCAAATGCAGTTATAAGCAAGGGAAACAAATCTACCTTGAACTTTGCAGTATCTCAGATGCTTAGTATTCCTTCCCAGTACCATCAACTGATGATTAACAGATATTGTTATCCAGTATAGGGCTGAAACTACATTCATGTGTGCAGTGGAAGTATGAATATTTGCATGAATGAATACATCTGTAGATGTAGCCGATAGTTATAGTAAGATCAATCTGTTATGCATGTCCCCACAATAGCCTTAATGGTTTTGCATCCCAAAGCTATGTTATGGCCTCAAATTTCCAAATGTCCTAAAGTTTGTATGATTCTTATTTCAAATAATGGATTGTTATATTTATTAAATATAATGTGTAGCTTCTATTGAAGTGTTTTTATCTGGAAGGCCATCTTGTCTATTAAGCACGTTTTCTTCTCTTTCTCTCTTCGTTTTCCTTCCTCCTTTTTCATCTAATCAGGAATATATATTATGTTTAGAAATGAAACACATAGTTGCATCTATTTTTTTTAAAAAAAAAAAGTTCTGACTGAGCCACGGAAATGATTTTAAAAAACCCTCTGATCTGGAAGCATCCTTTCTGTCAGAACATCTTTACTCTGAAAGATGAGCTGTAGAACAGTACAATGTGCTGAGGCTTTTTAACTTGGAGTGGTACATTATATATATTGACAAGGAAAGCTCTGATGGATTTATAGAGTTCTTTGAGCTTGACTGTTTCCATATAGATGTTTCATGACTGAGTTAGATAGTGTCATTAGTGCATAGAAAAACACAGTTTGATGGTTGTTTATATATAGTAGTTTGTCTTGCCAACCTTAAATGTCTATGGAGATTCTCAGTAATCCAGGTCATGGTTGTCCCAAAAGCACTCAAAGGTGCTTTTTTCAAATATATGAATAAATAAATGCATTGTCACAGTAGTTATTTTTGTTTTTGATTGTACCCTGGAAATATCCCTATAGTAAACTAAGGTTGACAAACCCCAAAGGTGCTTTTTTTTCCAAGAGGCAACTGGACTTTTTGGTTTTTCTTTGAAGACATTTCGCTTCTCATCCAAGAAGTTTCTTTAGCTCTCTTCCTCAGCTTCAGCTTTTTCAGAGCTAAAGAAGCTTCTTGGATGAGAAGTGAAAAGTCCTCAAAGAAAAACCAGAAAGTCCAGTTGCCTCTTGAAAAAAAAGCACCTTTGGGGCTTGCCAACCTTGGTTTACTACAGGGATATTTCCAGGGTACAATCAAAAACATCAAAACAACTACTGTGGCAATGCATTTATTTATTAATATATTTGTATCCTGCCTTTATTATTTTTACAAATTACTTAAGGCAGTGAACATGTCCAACAGACCTTCCTCCTCTGATTTTTCCCCCACAAGAATCTTATGTGATAAATTGGGCTGAGGGACACAGGCCCAAGGTCACCCAGCTGGTTTTCTGGGCAAAAAAAATGGATTAGAACTCACAGTCTCCTGCTTTGTGACTTTGATGCCTTAAACACTAGATGAAACTGGAATTCAAAGGTTCCATCCATTTTTGACAAGTGACTGCCAGTTAACATTCATGGATGCTTTCTACCAGCAATAAGACAGCCTATTTGTTTTTATTACAGTATCTGTTCCAAAGTTTTTCCGGTGGAAAAGGTTAAGGTTACTGGATGTTGCTGTTTATTTTCTCATTGTTCAATTATTCTTGATAGCTATTTAATGCTTTGCAAAATCAAGATGGCTAGAATTGAAAGGGGGGAGGGAATGCACAGTGATTTAAAAAAGCATAATCAGAAATATTTCTGATTAATCCCTGTTTGTAAAATTTATTATTATTAATTAATTACATTTATTTGACAGCCATCTCACTTTGAAGTGAGCATTTTAACACCGTAACATTTATAACTTTGTAACATTTAACAGACATACTTTCTAGGATGGGAAAAAAAGCAATATTCAAAGGTCTAGCTTACAAAATATATTTAGAATCAAGGCATGTGCATCTTATTTCCACCTTAAATCCTTTCAGTGCCTTAATTTATGGACACTAATGGACTCTCTTTTCCCCCTAGCAATGGCTCAAACAGATGTATCATTAGTTCACACTTTTCATCCAAAACCAGCACAACTCACCTGGCCTGGCCACTGAATTATAGCTTTGTAACTCTTTCACTCTGTGTCAGTAATGTGATATCTGAATCTAGTGATTTCATTTGCATTTATTGGCAAGTGAAGCTATGCACCCTCAGACCATCTCTCTTACACCAGGACAGGAAAGAAAATTATTATGGGCTAGGGGCAGAAAGGATTTTTTTTTTCAGATACTGTGTTAAAACTTTTCAGACCCTTCTGACAAGACTGGGGATAAAGTATACTTGGAAAGGGTCTTGCAGACTTTCATGGCGAATCTATCAGGCCCAGCTTTTATTATCGTAGCACCAAATATATATTTCTTAAGGAGTTATTTTCTTCTCCAGGGATAATTTGTCAGAATCCGACAGCCTATTCTTCTCCTTCCTGCTTGTAAACACCCCGTGTGTTCTCCATCACTTACCAACTGGTCCAGGGTGCATAAAGGATCATAAAATTGAGCAAAAACCTCATTAACAGCCAAGGGATACTTGGGGTTCTTTTCCCCATTCAATTTCATAACAGCCACTGGATCCCTCCGACTTGTCATCTGTCATGTCAGAAGCTTTAAAGCGGAGGCACCCATTGTGTGTGGCATAATGTTAATTCTGTGAGATGTTGGCAGTCCCAATAATGAAAAAAAAATATTTGACATGGTGGTATTATGAAACGTCCCAGCAATTGAAATTCATTTTTCTGAAGCTTGATGGTATTGTCAGTTTTACTTTCTAAGGATTATAAAAAAAAAAAAGGAGCCATTTTATTCCATCAGAAAAGCGCAGAGATGCCAAACTTCCTTATGGCCCCCAAGAAAACAATATGAAACAATTGGATTGCTAATGAAACTGACAAGCAAGCCAACTTTTGGCAGGTTTGCTGAGCAACATGGTCCACCTTTTATTACTGGTTGACATTTGATCAATGTGTTCTACTTAAAAATATCTGAGGTTTGGAGTTGTTGTTTTTTTTCCTTTCTTCTCTTTCTCTCTCCTCATCCTCTCCCCCCCTCCTTTTCAGAATAAGAAACATTATGGAAAGCATATAGAAAGAGTAAGAAATCGTAAACAAAAGAAATTGAAGGCAGTAGGGAAGAAGGAAAACTGAAATGGTTTTCAGCAACATGGTGACTATATCCCTTCATACTTTTCTGTCTTTCCAAAACTCCCTCCCTCCCTCATGTTCATACTCCATATATTGCCTTTTTTTTGGTTTGAATTGTTCATGTCTTTTCTATTTCAAAAAGTTCATCATCACTGTCCACTCACAACACATTCTCTCTTACTTGATATACTTGTTTTGTAATTTAATTCTCTCTACATCACCTATAGACTCAATATATTCCTCTAATCATAGTAATTCCTAATTATATTCACTTTATTGTAATTTAGTACTAATTCAGTCTTGAATTATTTCTTCTTGTTTTATCACTCATACATCATGAGTCATGCATTTCCATTGTATTCACTGTACTTTTAACTTTTTCCTCCTGATGTATCCAATTCTCACTTCCACATGCTGAAGTAGACCTTTAGACAATCATATAACTTATTTTGACCTACATTAATTTTTGTTAATAGAACTATCTATTACATTTCTACAAGCACTTGCAGAATCTTAAATGTTCTCCATCTTTTCCCCATTTTCAGTAAAGATTCTGCTAAAGTATCCAAATTCAACTTTTTGTTCTGCTTTTTTAAAAAAATTACATATGATGTACATATAATTTCCAATGCTAATTTTTTTTCCTTATTGAACTCAAATACCTTTGTCTTTTATACATTAATTTTCAAATCTATATCATACAGTGTTACTGTTTCCCAACTTTGGCAATGAAATAATGTGTTCAAAACGTCCCCAGAATGTCATGCTGGCCAGGAAATTCTGGGAGTTGAAGTCCACACATCTTTCACCTGCCAAAGTAGAGAAAAAATGGTGTCTCTAGATCAAGGGTGTCAAACTGGCAGCCTGCGGGCCAGATACATCACGCACAGGCCATACCCACCCTGGCTCCTCAAAGGCGAAAAATGTTGCACTATGTCACAATTACGTCACATGACATGATTGACTTTGATCTCATGATCTAGATTCACTGCAAAAAGCCATATTTTCTAAGGCAACAACATGGCATCATGGAAAAGAACACACACATTCTTGTCTCAGCTAGATATATAATGTAATTCTAATGTCATGTTATATACCTATCCATAAAAAAATCTTGAAATTTTGGAAGATGCTATATATTCTTTTATTTTTATTCAGTGCTGAACCTTCATTAAGCATTCCATTTATTCTCACATTTACTGCACCCTCTTACATACCACTGCTTTATTTAGCAACCAGCCTTCAATTTAAGTTTGTGCAATTTTAGAACTATTCAATTTATTATCCACTTTCTCTAAACCAACAAATCTATAATAAGCTTTCCCAATTTTTCCATGATCTGATGAAGAATAAAAATGTGGTCTGCTCAAATTTTGTCTAGCACAATACTTCATTAGTGGACAAAACTTTGACCCAAGTGCTTAAAAGCCTTACTCTTTGTGACACACACACACACACACACAAACACACACACAGAGAGAGAGAGAGAGAGAGAGAGAG
>JANHFL010000064.1:163337-178150 GCA_032468155.1 Oxyrhabdium leporinum
ATCAAGCTATTTTCTAAAGCACCTGTAGGCCAGACAAGGAATAATGGATGGAAACTGAACAAGGAGAGATTTAACCTTGAAATAAGTAGAAATTTTCTGACAGAACAATCAACCAGTGGAACAGCTTGCCTTTGGACATTGTGGGAACTTCATCGTTTGAGACTTTCAAGAGATTGGACTCCATTTTTGTCAGAAATGGTATAGGGTCTCCTGCTTGGGTTCTCTTCCAACTCAGTTAATCTAAAATGCTTAGCTATTCTACAGTCATCTACTGTATTTGACTTGTATGTTGCAATGCTTTCCATATTAGGAAAGCTTTCTGGAATTAAGGGTTATAACACAGCTCTTGGCAACTACAGGTACTCCTCATTTAGTGACTGCCTCTTACAGCAACAATAATAGCCTTTATTGTCATTGTATATCATGTATACAATGAAATTGGTTTAGCCTCTACTGATGCGATCCATAACATAAATACAAAACAACATGAGCCAGTCATACATTTCCATATGTACGTGGAGTGATTGTGATTGTGTTTAGGAGTCTGACAGTGATTAAAGATTAGCTTTGCTACGGGTCCTCACATTCATGACCTTTGTAAGTTTATAAAGCAAAAGAAAACTGAAGCAAGATCATAATTATTAGCCTTCTGTGCCGATTTTGTCCTCTGGGGACAAAGATCCTTAAACGAGAAGAAATATGTTCTGGAGGATTTTCCAAAGACCAGCAGTTGTCCTATCTTCAATACAGATTCAATAGATGTGCAACTTTGAGAACCACTGACGGATCTGGAGTTTTGAGAGCATCACAAAAGGTAGAGAAATTTCTTACAATTATAGCATTTGGAGGTTCATAAAATGGTAGTCATGAGTACATGGACAATCTTACCACCCCACTACCATCCCCATTTATTTCTGAATACAGCTTTAAGTGGTAATTATCCCTCATCTTGTTCTATTGGATCCACAGGATCTCAACAAAAGAATCCAGTTTTTCCCTTTGTTTTCAGCATATCCCTTCATTTGGTCCATTGAAAACTCTGAACAATAAAGTCAAGTGAGGCACCAAAGAAGTATATGTAAGAATATATCTAGGCCCACAGGTGACAAAATGTCTATCTCTGCACTAAACCTTGAAAAGGCTATATTTGCACCTCCTGAAGGTAGCTTTCAGGTTTTTCAACAGCATTAGCTACTAATGTTCTTTCCTGCTGAGTTCTTAGACTGCTGGCATCATTGCTTTCTAAGGGCTTGTATTTAATTTACCTCAACAATTTCACCTAAAAGGAATGTTAATGTTATGCATACTTTCTTTATGAATTCTGCCTTATTTTGAAAAATTTTGTAACATCCCAGTCTTTCAGGTTCTAGTCCAGATGTATCCAGGACCAAATCCTTCATAGATACTAGAAGATGCCATTTATGGTGCTATTAATTTAGAAAGAAGTTAGATTTTAACTTAACATTAGCTATGTGACAAAACTGCTAACAGATATTTGACAGATCACGATGTATGCTAGTGGAGAAAAATCTATGCAATAAAGATATGAAGATAAATACAACTAAAGTATCCAGAATCTCTTGTGGAATTTAAGAAAAATGGTTTCAGAAATAGAATCAAGCAACTAGAAGTAATAATTAAACACAATATAGATTTTTCATGTTGGGATAAACAAAAGTTTCTCAAAAGTTCTATATCAGTAACTCTATGCTACAAATCAAAAGGAGAAATTCTCCAACCTATACTCATCAGAATATAAGAAGATGCAAAACAGACCAATCTCCCAGTTGCATATCAACTTTAAAACAATTTGTTTAAATCTAATTTTAAAGTTATTCATACATTAAAAAAATAAGCTCTTGTGGAAAATCTTTTTACAGATTTTTAAAAAAGAGAAGGGATTTTTAAGGCAATTATCTGAAAATAATGGTAGCAGATGATGGTGAATACATAATGTCTTTCTTAGAAGATCCTTAGAATTACTTCTGAGTGCAGTTGCTAGGGATGTATTCTTGTGGTACCTTAAAGACAAAAAGGAGTAAAATAATATACACATAAGAGCTACAGGTTGGATTGTGCTAATTAGGCCTATGAGAATCAGCCTTGACTTGATTTGAATGACAGATTTGAGAATGGCATGATTTGGGTCAAGAGTTAGATAAATTATGTGTTCTATCTGGCACAAATTAAATTTCACATGGAATATTATATCCAGTTCTAGTTGCTACAATATGAGAAAAATGCTGGGGAGCTAGATTAAATAATGTCAATTTTTCAAGATAGGCCAAGAAATTCCAGAGATTTCAGGAACGCTATTTACTGTAGTAAGATAAAATAGCAGAATCTTGACAACCTGTCCAAGTTTCTCTCTGTCCCTTCTTATGCTAAAGAGAATCAAAATTAGATTATTTTCAGTTGCTTCTCAAACTTCCTTCTTCTCGTGACTACATCCTCTTTTCTGGAAGTCTCCTATTAATAATATGCTTATTCATTTGCTCTGCAAGGCCAGATCTTCATTCTTTGACAATCCAGCGAAAGGAACAAAGGTAATGAAGAGTTGGAGGATAAATCCCAGGGGTGAAATTCAAAAATGATGCATCCGGTCTGTGGGCCGAGAGATTGACAGCCCTGCTCTAGTGTGTGTTTACTTAACAAGAATGATGGAAATGTAATGTCTTCCATCCAGCCTTTCCTCCACAATCCATTCTAAACCTTTGTTTTTCCAGTATCTGGGGTACTTCCTATAAAATTCCCAAGCATCATGAACAATGCCGAACAGCAAGATATTCTAGTATCTGTTTAGTCCAGGAGACACTAGAGTGAAAACAAAATATCAAGAGTTTCAAGAGTTTGCTGCTGCTTTGAAAAACTGAGGTGTGTGTGTGTGTGTGTGTGTGTGTGCAGCATGCAAGTGTGTACACATATAACAGAAAAAAGACGTTTTGCAATATAATTTCACTTTCTCAAACCAAGATGGTACCACAACAGGATTCATTTGCTGATGTGGATTTAAGGGAGCACTTTTTGGTTTTTTTATAAATAAAAATATGTGGGTATTATGTGACACTGCTCATAGTCTATGATGTGCATAAATAAACTGTGGCTATATTACTTTGGTCTGCTTATATTCTTTCTATTTAAATATGCAGGCATAAGCAATATGTGATCTATGTCAATAGATAACCTCATTCTGTGGTTTCATGTAGACATAGCTCCTGTCTACTTTCTGAGAAGGAATCATCAACTCGTAGTATTTAATTTCAACTCACGAATATTTGTCAACAGCAGCAAATATTTTATTTCTTAATTCAACCATACACTGATTGATATATCTCTTATTCTGAAGCCTCTGGAGAACATTACATTCATAGTCTTTCAAATACTTGCGTTTTTATTCTAAATGCATTGTTCAGGCCAGACGTCTGAATAGAAGTCAGTGAAGGATTGCAAAATTACTGTAATACTAATTGAAAACCATTGCACTTGACTAAGATGAGATTCAAATAACGGCATATATTTATATAAAGTTCAGCCATGCAAAGCATTCATTCCATTAATTCTTAACTATTTTTAAAGGATTTTTTTTCATACGATTATTCCAGTCTGGTGATGAGATGGGGGGGGGGGAAGTCTCTCACTTAGAGACTGGTCCATTATTTGAGCCTATTTCTTCTCTATATCTAGGAAATGTGTAGAATGCAAGATAATACAATTGTGGCATGCTTATTGCATGCCGAATGTGTTTATTACAAGAATGGTTACAGCAAGAGACATTAACTTTAAAAATATTTTTCTTTATTAGATAGATTCATCCATTTTGTATTTCGAATTCATGACATATAAATGTTGCCTGGATTTCTGCAGCTTTTAGAAGTCTTACAAACACTTCAAATTCATCATAACAGGGGTGGGAAGACTTTTAGATATAACACTAATACTCCTCCACTAAAAGGAAAATATAATATTCTAGTCCAAACAGGTACTCAATTCACAGCACCTTTCCTGCTCTACCCACTTACCTCACAATGAAGCTTATTTTTAGAAATTATTTTAACAATTGGGATTTTAAAAAGTAGATTCTGCTTGGGTGAGATATCAAGTGATAATAATCACGCTGCTGTTCAATGTCTATCTGCATAGTACTAAAAGAGAAAGGGGAGAGGGAAGGAGGGAGGGGAAGAGAGGGAGGGAAGAGGAATTATGGCTGCCTAAGATTTGAAGGAATTCAGAAGAATCATGAAAGAAGAGATTAAAAAAGAATATATGAGGAGAAATCCATGGCTGTAGCTATTTCAGTTTCTGCAAAGCTTCACTGATTTACCATCGGTGTGATTCCAAGCAAATTTATCTGAACACAGATTGAAGGAATAGAACATCCCATGCAAAAAGTTTTTTAAAGTAATCACTGAACTAGGGTGACATTATGTTTCATATCAGAGTATTTATCTGGAAAAATGGTGAAAGAGGAGGGTAGGGTAGGGTAGGGGAGAGGAGAGGAGAGGAGAGGAGAGGAGAGGAGAGGAGAGGAGACAGAATTTTGGAAACAGTAGAGATTTTTGAAAGTGATTTAATTCTATTTTGCCATTTGGTCTATTGTTACATCTCATTAACATGTGTCAAGTCCTAGTTTGTTTCTTTTTTAATGTCTTTGTAAGTATCTGGTAGTTTTCACAGCAACTTCCTAATCAGCCAATGCCATCATCTTAATTCCCAGGAAGACCTAGAAGGCATGCTCCTGTCCCATGAAAGAAATCCCCATTCCCCTAGCTTTCCAAAAAGCCTTAAAAACTGGTTCCTTCCTCTTCTCTGGGAGCTAGATTACTGATGAGTTGAGAAATATGATTCTGCATGCAAAGGCACAGAATAGACTCTGTAAATACATTATCAAGTAGTTATTCATTCTTTATTTAAAACAAAGTAAAATGGAACAATGTCCACTAAATGAATATGTTACTCTTTGCCAAAGGCTATTTTTGCCAGATAGTTAATCAGGTAAGTAAAAAGGTTAAAGGTAGGGATGCCTTTAAGACATTTAGATTATCACTTAATCTTGAAGAATTTATTAAGGTGTGACAAGTAGAAATTTATTTGTGAAACATTACTGTGAAAATGTTAATTGACAGCCAATATTCCTTGATATATTTTTTTTCTAAAATGCATACATTTTTGCAACTACATATTAATTAGCCTCAATGAGTTTTTATAAACTCTTCTTGTTTTATTTAAGGATTAAAAAAAAGCTTTCTTCTAAAGTTTTTTTTGTCTGTTTTCCCAGATACCAGTCTTAAAGCATGAGGTATTCGTTTTGTTGACACACAAGAAATGAGTGAGGTGTGTGTGTGTGTGTGTGTGTGTGTGTGTGTGTGCTTATTGAAGAAAGTTCTTATTTAACAACTGTAGTAGGGAATTATTCCTTTGTTTAAAGATCTTTCAATCCAAGTCTGATTTAAATTAAAAAAAATATAGAAAACCCAAAGAATTTGAATCACCAGCCAACACTTAGCATACCAGGTAGAACTCAGTGGATGTCCATTGGTGACCTTATTACAGGAGTTCTTAAGTCTTTATCAATTGTAATCATGATTCATATATTTATGTTTTTTCATATGAATTAATATCTGCAAGCTGTATGAAAAATGTATTTCTTTATTTCTGAAAATATACACTGGGCAATTTTTGTATTTAAATATTTTCACATTCAATATGTTCAATATTACAGTTGTGCACACTGAGGTAGTTTTTCCCAGCACAGAATTTTACAGACTTGTTGTATGGTCTATAAACTGGCAGCGCACCACAATTAATTAATAAAATTGATTCATCTAAATCTGCAGAGCATGTTTTATGAACAATCAAACCCTCATGAGTGTAGAAATGTAATCCTGCTTCAGACTCAGCAGTGTGATCTTGACATTGCCCTGTTTTGCAACAACCTACTGAAAGTCAACCATTGAATTCCATGGTTTGGTTTTCAAATGGGTAGAAGTGATGTGTAAAGGAGGATCAGAAAACACGTGATTTTGTGGTCAAAATAAAACAATCTTTGAGAAGCTTTGGGAACCATTTTTGGGAGGTCCTTAAATGCACTTTTGTTTGCAAAAGGCCATTGGACTGTCTTGTTTTTTTTTCTTTTTGGATGAGAAGCAAAAAAAATGTCAAAGAAAAAAACCCCAAAAAGTCCAATTGCTTTTAGGAAAAAAAGCACCTATGGAACAACCGTGACCTGGATGATTGAGAATCTCCATAATCAGATTTTTAGGGGGTTGAAGAAACACTGAAGTGAACTGGTTTTTATTCTACACACAGATTAAAAATAAAAATTCAACTTCATACAATTTGGGGGAAGGGTACATCACGCTAGCCCTAGTGAGGGAATATGGGTCATTTTATGAAATTAAAAGGCTAAGTTTAAATGACATGATGAATTGAGATGGAGTTAGTAGTCAACATTGTTCTAATAATCCAAGTCATTATTTTCATCAGGGCAAAACAATCATTGAGGTAGATGATTAAAAACTACTTTCAGAAAAATTAAGCCCTGGAACACAGAAGAAATATAAGAAATGTTTCATTTTTGTTATTTTATGGATTAATTTATTTCACTCAGCAGTTTTATTTTTGAAACATTTTTCAGCCAATTTGTGACAGCTGTTAATGCTAACAGTTGCAGATAATTGGAGATCCCAATTATAAGTGCCAACTTTCTCTTTTCTTTTGGAGTCCTTATTAGATGAAATATCGGCTCAGTCTTTTCTTATATAATATATGCATTTCTTTTATTTTATTTCCTTTAAAAGAAATCCTGAATAATATTCTACTAAAATCCCTTCTATTCTGGAGCTGAAGCTTTATATGCAGATAGAACCACATCGAGGGGATTACAAATGTGGTAGAAAATTAGCTTTTTAATACATTAGATTCAGTCCAGAAGGGACAAAAACCACTTTAAAGTCAGCATATTTGAAACTAGGTTGTTTCAAGCCAGTGACTTAAAGAGAAATACACTTTTTTATGAACTCAAACTTAGTATATTCCAAGCACAATAGAGAGAAATATAGTCTTTTTTGAATACATTAAGAATATTTATCGGCCTCCTAGCCATTTAATCCTGTTCTTTCTTTGGATCAAAGAGAATTCTATTGCAGATTTCAAGGGGCATGTAGCTTAACCTTAAGGAAAACACAGCAAGAGAAAGGAGAAACCATGTTCTAGAAGGATACAATATATATGTGTGTATACAAGCATATGCACACTCGCTTCTACCAAATTCCCAACTTTATTTATTTTATTTTACAATATTCATAGCCCAGTCTATCCCTCACAGACTCTGGGAAGGTAAATCAAATTTCTCCCTCCCCAAAACAAAAGTAAATACAGATAGAAAATCATTTATTTTCCTAGGATTCAATCATGTCTGAGTTTGTATCAGAGTAAAATATTAATTGTGAAGACTTAACCCTAAGTTTCTAGGAGAAGACATTCCCTAAGGGATGGGACCTAGATGAGCCTTTTCTTCCAGATCTCAACAGAGACTATTAGGAGAAGTTGGTCCTGAGATACGCAGGTTCTGATCCATGAAGGGAAACTTTGAATTGTTCTCACAAACAAACTTACAACCATCACAGTTCTTGAAGCAGAGGAGTTATATGGCAAATTCATTAATGCCCATATTTGCTTGATCCACAAGATTTTGAATTAGTTCTAGCTCCATGTGGTCTTTAAAAGAGCCCCACGGGAAGCACATACAAATCCAAACAGGAGAAAACCAAGGTTTTACTGATCTCTTTCTGAAGTAAACCAGCAGTAAACAATGTCAACAACAAAACCATACATCTGACGTCCCAGTGTTTGTTGGGATGATGTTGTTTTGGCCTCTTATGTACCCATAAAGAAGAGACCATCCATATCTCCAAGACCGCTATATTGAAGGTATCTCTGATTTTATAAAATGAGAAACACTTCTGGGATGGGAGCCTGAGCAACCTGTCACCTGGTTCACTCCCTTTAAAC
Source organism: Oxyrhabdium leporinum (assembly GCA_032468155.1). Classification (NCBI taxonomy): domain Eukaryota; kingdom Metazoa; phylum Chordata; class Lepidosauria; order Squamata; family Cyclocoridae; genus Oxyrhabdium; species Oxyrhabdium leporinum. Next base: position 171,348 of record JANHFL010000064.1, read on the forward strand.
CTTGCAGGGAGGAGAGACCCACAACAGGCCCTCTCTTAAAGATCAAATGGGCAGATATGACTTCTGGCAAACGGTTGCCTGATATATGTTTATGCTGTGCTGTGGCATCTAACCTTTTGAATTGTGTTCAGAAGCTTTTTGGAAACAAATACTTCGGTTCAGAAGAGATGTTATTCTTGCTTAGCATGGCTCATGCTTCAGGAGTCTCAGTGACACTTGTGCCAACTATACCTTCTGGATCATCTCTACAGGCAAGTAGTGACTTCATTCTTATCATTTTTATCTGGGCTGGTAGCTAGCCCCCAATGATCTTGCTGTAGGATGTCTCAAAGTCACAGCTTTATCAAGAGAGGCCATATATGATCCTTCATTGTCACTGGAAACAGAATAATGTCAGCGTTCAGAAGCAATTAGGAATGGATGTCATGGACTACAGTAGATCTAACCACATCTCAAGAAACATTCCATTTCATCCTGTTTATAAATCTTTCCATGTTCACATAATAATAGGTATTCAGCATGTACTGTATGTATTGCTATGCTTACCATTATAGGAAATACAACTATCACAAGACTCTTGTAATTACTCCTAAAGTTTTTCTTACATGCCATAATTATGAGATACTTATCATATAATTTATGCTATACAACACATAATCTATAGCAGCATCAATATACTTTTTAATAATGCTGGATGTACAAAGTATCACTACGGTTAAGAAAAGATCTTTGGCAGATATAGTAAATGTTAACTCAATTTGCTACCAATTATTGGCCATTAAGCAGATGCATTTAATGATCTCCCATGGCCATTAAATGAAAACAAAGCACAGATTTATACATAAAGGTAGAGAAATCAGCACAATATAAATGTTCAAATTATAGCTCACTGAGTAAGTGAAGAAGGAGAACTAAATAGAGTTTGGTATAGAGGTTAAGGAGGAATCCCTACCAAGGGTTGCTTTTTTTTTTAACTTCAGGTGGACAGTGGGTACTTAATAAAAATGGAGAAAGTACCAAACAAGAGAGCTACCTTTCCCTGTATAATATCCAACAGGGAAATGTTCTGAAAGTCAAAATAATAGCAATATTGGAGGAAAGTAAATGTACGATATTGGAATTCTTTAATTTTAAGAGAAACTAAACTTGCATATTGGAATTTTAAAAAGCATATTTTAATATACTAAGATGAACCTAATGTCAAAAGAACTCAAGGAGAATAGAAATTAATAAAAAGGAAATAATAAAAGAAGAATTGCAAACAATTCCAATGAAGAGATAAATAAAATGCAATATAAAAATGTGGCTATATATATCTAAAAAGACTATACACAATAAGGAAAGAGGAACATTTCACAATGGAAAGATACAATAACTCAGAACTATGGATAGGTCTGAAATTCCAAAGTTTATAATAAGCTGTGGTTAGTGATTGATCTAAGAATAGGGGGGAAAGGGGTTGTTTAGAGATATTAAAAATAAAATGAAAACAATATATATACCAATAGAACTCAGTGATCAGTGCAGATGGAAAATGCAGGAAAAGATGAGTTGTTCATCTCAAGGAGTAGGTAGAAATGCAAAAAGCAGTGCTCAGTCAAAAACTTATGTTTTATATGTTTTTCCTTTAGTTCGATAGAAAACACATTGATTTTCTTTAAAAAAAAAATTTTTCAGGGTGAAAAACAGTAAACATTTTATTTGATGAGACATAATATGCTTGATCATATTTAGATGTACGATTGCCAGCTATTGTGAGTGAATGCATTGTATTTCATTCTCATTAAAAGCATGCAAATTTCCCATCTTCTGTTGTTTAATTCAGACTCAGAAAGAAGATAAGATATTGACCTTCTTCAGGGCTTTTTCAGATCAGAAAGCATGAGCAGTCAAGGAAGTTCTGAAGGGAGGATGTGAGGTTCAACCCGGTCCAGGTCTAGGCTAAGTTGTCATCAACCTAAGGCTGCCAGATATTAGGAAGTGTCAATATTGAAAAGCATAATAAAAAAAAGCAAAAAAACTAGTAATGTGAGATAGCACCCCCCCTCAAGGGATATATGTAATTTTCAAAACTGTTGCTATATGACAACAATGGGTAATTAAAATTATTCACTGTATAAATGGGGTGAAAGTCTTATCAAAGAAAAAGAAATCCAAGGCTGAAAATCATAAGTATAAGCTAAAGTCTTGAAGGACAAAAGAAAGAAGAGGATGCCTTTTTGAAATTTCTAACAAAATCAGAAGATAAACCAAACCACAGGGGATATCAGTATACGACTTTGCCTCAGGCGCCATGATGTCAAGAGCCCACCCTGGGTGCAATCTACAGCAATGAAACAGGAAGCAACAATTTACGTGACTTTGTAACCATGTATAAAGCTTAGTAGCATTCTTTTGTTTGAAAGAAAATCTAAAATTTCTTATTTTAAAGTTTTCTTTGGTACTAAAGTAGAAAAACAAAGCAGGAAATGGCTTGAGAGTTTTATAGCAGATTGAAGTCCATCCTGATTTGCACAAGTTTGGTTGGCCTGAGTTTCTAAATAAGTTTTAACCTCCTTGAATCCAGTATTTCTCCCCAGCTGTGCAACAGCATAAGTGAAATTTATTTGTCACGTAACGGTGAAAGAAGGCTCCTACTGATAACAAAAATGCCTAAAACCTACTTACTATTTTGAAACTTACTTACCTTTTGATATGTTTAAAATAAGCACTCTGTGTCAGTTTCTCCTCTAAATAGTACATGAGATAAATGGTAAAAGCCCTGGTGGCTCAGTGGTTAGAATGCCATATTACAGGCTAACTCTACCAACCACCAACAGTTCGATCTTGAATGGCTCAAGATTGACTCACTCTTCCATTCTTCTGAGATTGGTTAAAAGAGGATCCAGATTGTTCGGGGCAATATGTTGACTCTGTAAACCACTTAGAGAAGGCTGTAAGGCCCTTTGAAGTAGTATAGAAGTGTAAGTGCTATTGCTAAAAGTTAACTACAATATTTTGGGTTTTCTCAATATAAGAGAACCATTTTTTTTTCTACTCCAGGAGTGTTTTCTTTTACAGAAGGAAGAAACAGACTGAAACAGTAGAGCAACTTAGCCAGCTCCTGAGCTCAGGGCAAAGTTTTGATTTCTCTTCCATTAAGCCACCTTAAAGTTAAGACTTGATAATTAAAGCAAAACATCTTGCAATGTACACAGTCACTTGCTAAGACTCATATGAATCTTTTGATATACCACTGTGGATTTTCTGCAGGCATACTTACATTGTTCTTCCTTAAATTGACTTTAACAGAGGTGCAGAGGGATGACCTGAATTCATTGCAGAGATGATGAGTCCCACATTATATTTAAAGACCAGCTGCACTTACTGACATCATAAGTGAATGAACATGTACTTTGGAAGGTATTTTAAGATTTTACTGACAAAGGAAGATTTCTAACTTTTAGATTCACATTCAAGTTCTTGCAAATATCTATTCTACCCAAGACCTACATTTGGCTAAAAGTAAGGTGGGGGATTGTCCAGGGCAATTTATCAGATACTATCATTCTTAACCATCTCTTGACATCAGGAGGAGAACATATATGGAAATTTCCCCTTAGTTCTAGGTTGTTTCTCTCCTTGTTTAATTTCCATTCATTGTTTCTTGCCTTGTCTTCTGGTGCTTTAAAAAAACAAGTTGACCCCCTCTTTTTGTGGCAGCCCCTCCAATATTGAAACACATTTATCATGTCACCCCAATTTTCTATTTTCACTATTTTCACTAGAATAGTCTATTTTCACTATTAATAGACATACCCAATTCTTGCAAATGTTCTTCATAAGTTTTAGTCTCCAGTTCCCTAACCATCTTTGTCACCCTCCTCTGCACTCTTTCCAGAATCTCAACATGTTTTTTTCTATTATGATGAACAAAACTGGATGCAGTATTCCAATTGTGGTCTTACTAAGGCTTTATAAAGCATTATTAATATTTTACATGATTCTGTACAGAATGCCAGAAAACAAGAGGAGACAAAATGTTACTTCAAACAGAGAGAAAAAAAGGAGGAATTGGAAACCAAGTCATATATCTTCCATCAAATCAATAGGTCAGCCAGTTTGATATGGTATCTATAAAGATTTTGGAGAATATCATGAAGTGATTATTATACAGCCATGCTGAAAACAATGGATTGATGAATAAAGGCAGTCTTAATTTCTTCATATTTTATTAGGTAACTTCTATAATAGATAGTCAAAATTCTGTAAACATCAGTCAAGACAGAGTTCTTCAGAGACCTTTTGCTGATGAAGATAGGAGAATAGAGAAATCACTTGGATGCCAGGATACTTTTATTTAAATGGAGGAAATTTTCTTTGGATCTTACAAGATTGTAAAGGTCTGACAGTCTGTGTGAACTCAGTTGCATCAAAATGCCACACATAAATCATTTGCTTGATGAACTCTCTTAAGGATATCCTGAATAGACAGGTGCATGAAGATCCATTTCATAAAAACCCCTGCAGCCTGATCTTCAAGTTCCCAATATATCCAACAGTAACGAATTCCTGGTCCATGGCTTACAACTGTGAAGAAATGTGCAATATTGCATTATTAATTTTGTGTTCTTCTGATTTTTTAACTGCATCCATTTTCTAACCCTTCATTTCTTGTTCTCAACATGAGATTTTTAGATTGTAAGCTCCACTGTGCAAGAGCTTGTCTTCTTGTACTTTGTACAGTGCCATCCAAAATGGACTTCCCAAAAAAATATATTTTATCTTTCTTCTTCATTAAAAATGGGTTCTTAAAAGATGGTGGCTTCTCCCTCTTTCTTTTTTGAAAGAATATTTATTCTCACTTCTAAAAGGAACCAATAGCTCAGCTCTCTGAAGTTCCTGGTAAATTTCTGAAAGCCGATAATGAAGTTTGACTGTAATGTTACAAACTTATGACATTTTAGTAATGTGCCAGGGGAAATACACACACACACACACAAGTTTTGTTTCATTGGTCACACACACAAAAAGTGGTCCTTTCCAGCCATGATGGTCCAAAGTATTTTCAGAAAGACTGCAAATGGTGATCTACCTCCAATGTTCATTGTATGCTGTATTTTTATCTTCACATTGTACAACTAAAATCTGTTTTCCCAGTGAGAAATGAACAGAAAATCAAAGAGTCCCCAAATCAGAAAATTGTCTAGTTATTTTTCCTTTTGATGAGATTTTGAAATATGATTTCAAACAGTGTACCATGCTGCGTAATCTATAAAAGTTTATTCAAAACTGTCTAAATCTGTGGAATGATTATGATCAAAGAGATAAAATCCCTAGAAAGTAGGTTTATACTTTGTGTTCTTTAGATGTTGTGTCATAACAAATCCTTTGTGTGTTGTGTGTGTTTGTTTTTTATATGAGTAAAACATGGAAGTTTATATCAACAAGCAGGTGTGTTTGAAAGCTTTTCCAGTGCCTAAAAGAATACATATTCCCTTTTCCACCCAGCAATTACCTGTGTTGACAGTAGGACAAATGGAAATACAAATGAATTATGTAAAGCAAAAAATGTTTATGTTTGCAAATAAACCAGGAAAGTGGCTAGCATATAAATTATGAAAAGAAAAAGAAAAGAAAATCATACTGAAATTATAAGAGGGAGATGGTGTATTAATGGACAATGCATCAATTTTATTCCAATTTGTATAAAGAAAGTGACATCTCAAAAATACATAGATGGCTAGAAAAGATAATAGGGAAACACGTAGATTTTAAACCTGAACTGTTTTTATTAGGGATGATATCAGAGAAGTATATATTTAGTATTACATGTTTTAACAGCAGCGAGGATTATCTTCGCACAACATTGGAAAGATGAAGAAAAACCTCAAGATGAAGAGATATTTAAGAAGATATTAGACTTTGCAGAAATGTACAGACTTACACATAATATTATCAAACTTGGAATTTATTTTACCAATGGTTGGAAAAAAAGGGATGAAGAGTAAGAATGACATTTATATTGTTAAGCAGATTAAATACCCAAACAACACGATGTTTATTAAGCACTAAATAATGTGACTAATAGAAATTTAACAAAATTGATAGAAAAAAAGAAAGTGATATCTGTCTAGAGAAAATAGATAAATATCTAAAGAAACAAAATTTACCAAAGGATACAGAGGAACAGAGACAGATTATGAACAAACCTATAATAAGGGAAGTTTCTGAAACTATAAAAAAGATTAAAGTAGGAAAGGTACCTGGAGCAGATGGATTATCAGGTTCTTATTATAAATGTTTTAAGGATGAACTTTTACAACCTTTACAAAACATGTTGAACTATATCTTACAGGGAGGAAAGATGTCAGAGAGTTGGAAAGAGGCCAATATAGCATCTATATCTAAAGAGGGACAAGATTTGACTTTAACAAGAAACTATAGGGCAATTATCATTAATGAATAATGTCTACAAGTTGTTCACAACGATTCTAGCTGACATACTAAAAATAGTTTTGCAGGAATGTGTTCATGAGGATCAATGTGGATTTTTACCTAAAATATAGTTAAAGGAAAATATTAGAAATGTATTGGAAATTTTTGACTATTTGAGCCACATTATGAAAGGTAAGCGTTATTGATTTTATTTCTGGCAGAGAAAGCCTTTGACCATTTGAATTGGGCTTTCCTGTTCAAGGTTTTGGAAAATATGAATTTTGAAGGGAACTTTATTAAATGAGTAAGATTCTGGAGCGGGATGCCCTACGCACAGTCACTCACGCCTTGGTCACATCCCGCTTGGACTACTGTAACGCCCTCTA
>JANHFL010000064.1:210211-225533 GCA_032468155.1 Oxyrhabdium leporinum
ATCTATCTATCTATCTATCTATCTATCTATCTATCTATCTATCTATCTATCTATCTATCTATCTATCTATCTATGAACTAGATGTAGGAGACCACTACATATATTTTGTCCAATGGATCTCAATGGAAGGTGATACAATAAAGGAAATTGAATGGTGTGTTAAATATGGTTGGTAGGCATTCAGTAAGCTAAACATAATTTTCAAGAACAACCTTCCCCTATGCCTGAGGAGAAAAGTTTTCAATCAGTTTGTGCTACCTGCTCTAACATATGCCAGTGAAACATGGACACTGACCTCACAATCGATACAAAAGCTAGGAGTGGTGCAAAGAAAGATACATGCTCAACATTACAAGACAAGATAGAAAGACCTCCACATGGATTAGAGAACAAATGAATGTATATGATATTATCAAGAGAGTAAGACAATTGCAACAGCAAGAACTGATGGTAGGTGGACTAAGACAGTCATAAAATGGATCGTAGTTGATAAAAAGCATCCATGAAAGAGATCTAAAAGAAGATGGATCTACGACATCAGCAGTTACTGGGGACCCAATTGGCAAAAGAAAGCCCAGGATCATATTGGTTGGAAACATGGGGAAGAGGCCTTCACTGACAGACAATGATGAGGAAGATGAGCTATCTATCTCAAAATGTATAAAGTAAAACATGGGGGAGATATGAACAACACACTTATTATTTTCAGATTTCAACAAGAAATCGAAAAATCTCATATTGAGTAACTTAAAATGGGGTTTACACAAATTCCCTAAAGAAATTGCCAATTAAGATTAATTTCTTTAGAGCATTCCTTTGCAGCAACACAGTTTTAGTGTCTTATATTTTACAAAGAATTAGTAAACTGCTGATCCTATGTATTCCTGAACCAGTTTCTCTGAGAATAAAAGAATTTGCTTGGGCTAAATTTATAACCTATTCTCAGACTGTTCCTTCAATTCACACTTCCCAAACCCACTCTTCAAGTTCAAGTTCAAACTTTATTGTCAATGCACAACATGTATATAACGAAATTGAATGAGCGTCCATTGGTGCAGCCCACACAAAACACAGAATGCATCTCACCAAATACACAATACATCTCAATAATAAAAGAAAATCCCTAAACCCAAGTAAGTAATAGAACTAGGCACACATTTCCACATACATATATATATATAATACTACGTTGGTATAGACATATTGCCCGTTACACTGGCACTGTAAGTCTGTCATGTTAAATCTGGTTGTGGTGTTGTGTTTCATTTAAAAGTCTAACAGCCCATGGATAAAAGCTATTTTTCAACCTATTTGTCTGGCTAGCTACGCTTCTATATCTCCTACCCGATGGTAGGAAAATAAAGAAATGCTGTCCAGGATGTGAATCATCCCTCAGGATTTTCCTCATTCTGTTGAGACAGCAGGACCTGGCGATTTCATCCAGTGGGGTTAGGAGGCAGCCCATGATTTTTTGTGCTGTACTCATCACCCTCTGTAGTGTCTTCCTTTCCACGGCTGTTAAGCCAGCGTACCATACCGTGACACAATATGTGAGGACACTTTCTATCGTAGACTGGTAGAAGGAAGTCATCAACCATTGTTCCACCTGATTTTTCCACAAGACCCTAAGGAAATGGAGTCTCTGTTGAGCCTTTCTAACCACCTGGAACATATTATTTTTTCCAGGTGAGGTCTTGGCTGAAGTGCACTCCAAGAAATTTGAAAGACGAAACCACACAGCCTCACTTGATATAAAGTGGGGCAGGTTACTCTCTCTGCTTTCAGAAGTCCAACATCATCTCTTTTGTCTTGCTGGTGTTTAGGTGCAAGTTGTTTTCCGAGCATGTGGATAACTTCTGGACATCTTCCCTGTATGCTGATTCATCCCCTCCTGCACGGTGGTATCATCTGCAAACTTTATTATCATGTTAGATGGGTCAGAAGATGTACATTCACGTGTGTACAACAAATACAGGTAGGGAGTAAACATACAGCCCTGAGAGGAGCCTGGGCTCAGCTTCAGGGAGGAAGATGTAAAGGACCTGCCCTCACTATTTGTGGATGGTCTGTCACGAAGTCTTTAATCCAATCACAGGTGAAGGGAGGGGAATTCAAGTCAGTCAAATTTTCAATAATAATGCTCAGCAGAATGGTGTTAAAGGCCTAGTCTATGAAAAGCACTCTGACATAGTTCCCAGGCTTCTCAAGGTGTATCAATGCAGTATGTAGGGTACTGGCAATGGCATCGCCTGTCGACCTATATCCTTTATAGGCATACTGATGTTGATCCAACTTTGATGGAAGGCATGACCTAAGGTATTGAAGAACCAGTTTCTCGAAGCACTTCATCACTACAGACGTCAGTGCAACAGGTCTATAGTCATTCAGGCTATTTATGGCTGTTTTCTTCTTTTTTTTCTGTTAGCATTCACTTTGGAATTTAATTACAAGATGTTTTATGTTACTATTTTTTGAGTGACAGTTCTTGTACCCTGTTAACATTCCTAGATATACCTTTTTCAGTTCTTCTGATTCTACAGATGATAAACATAATTCTTTGAAGGAAAAGGGAAATTTGAGATTAGATTTCCTAATTTGAGATTAAATAAATATCTCCAGAAAGATAATGTCTGATCTGTCATCTGACTTCCCTAAGAACTAAGGCATCCCTTTAGTGACTGATTATTTGCTGTTAAAATCTAGGCTGAAGTTAACGTAATTCCAGTTATCTTTTTATCTTTAAACTACACAACCTGTAATTCATTCATCCTTTCAGAAATATTTCCTTATCTAATGGGAAAAACAGAATGACCATCATGAGGTTCTTATCCAAGTCTATAATTCTTCCATGTCAAAGCAAATTTGGAGTATTGGACAGGGTTTTTTTTATGTTACCAAGAACATTTTCATTCAGAGAAGAATCTTAAATATGGCTGTGCTGTCCTTACCACTAGGCATCAGTGTTGCTGCAATACCAGCAATACAATAATACCAATATCACTATCTTCCCTAACTTTATTGGTAACAAAGTCTTTTCTGTTTCTCCTGGTGGATCAGTGAAAATTATTGAAGAAAGATTGATTTTTAGGTATTTCCATAGTCATATATTGTTCTTTGCTCATTTTTCAATGGGGCTCATTGTGTAGTATAAATTCCTGCTGTTTTGTCTCTGCTGTATTGCAGTTCATGCAATAATTCCTGATTGGCACTAGTTTGATTAATTGTACCATTTGTTAGTTTTGATGGGTTATATTCCTCAAGTGCTTTTCCAAATTTCTCAGTTTTTTCTTGGAAATACAGAAGAATCTGTTTACATTGTATCCTAGTGATCATACTAGGATCATTGATAGTTCTTATTTTGATTTGAAGGAAATCTTCAGACATTTCCTTCTTGAACTGGTTTCAAACAAACTGGTTTGTTGATTTCAGTGTTTGTTTGCAAGATGACAAACAAATCTCTCATTGCTCTGGAGATTCTTCTTTCTGTGTCTTTCATACTTTGTTGCCAATGATAATCAGCTTGCAATAATTCTCTCTCTCTGCAGATATTCTTCAATAATGGAAGGATGTGTCCATTATGTGTCTTAATAATTTAAAAGATACTGACTCCTTTATGTGATGAACAAGCAGTCTCAAGTAGTAGACATCACACCACTTCTTAGAGAATGATATACACTTAACTCAGAACATTAGTTGCAAAAATTCCAGAGAACTCCTCCACTCTTTTCCCAATCCTCCTTCTTTCCCACCTCTTATTAGTCCAATTGTAGTGTCTTGGAATATCCACATAGTACAGTGGGTTTTTTTTGCAAATGGATCGTGTTTGCAAAGGTTCATTAATTCTGTTAAAGTGGTTCTTACCATATCATTATTCAGTTGCACAGCAGCATTATCTTGAAAGAATACTTCATTCTGTTGTGGAAGGTGCACTTGAAGGTGAACAATGGCTGGTTCCCTCTCATGAATTTGAAATCCAAGTATTGATGCAACAGTTTTAGAGGGACCAATATATCTGCCTGGCAAGCAAGTACTGTGTGATTTCATCTTCACCGCTCAATGCAAAAATTGCCTGATCACTCCATTTATGCTATTCTTGATGGCATATTTGATAGATTTGACAGATGAGTATATTTCTACATTGAGAAAACAATTGAACATCTTCAATAGTTGTGTATTATAGGCTACTACCACTATGAAGTTGTATTTCAACTCTGTCATCCTACATGATGCCCTTCAAATCTTCCAATTTCTGAAGGCAGTCTGCTGTAGATAGGATATGAATCATCACAGCTTGCATGCTCATTGAATGGCTTTGGGTACTTCTTAATGTATGTATCATTTTTTTCCAATATACTGAACTTCTGGTGCAGTAGGAACCATGGATCATGTGTTTCAATGCCAATTTATTCAGCTCTGGATCTTCATTGAAGATGGTCCTTCTTCAAATGATCTTTATTCATTTTGGTTTGCACAAATGTATTATAATCTTGTGGCCTTGACTTGAATCCTTACAAGGATTGCAAGCCACAGTGCAAATAAGGCAGACCTCCCACATTTAGCATGTAAACAATACACCAAAAAAATATGATATGTTCCAGTTTCTTTATGAACAACTTTATCTTGAAGTTGAATACTCTTGCAATTAAATCTGGCTAATCATTTGTTGTCAAAGTAGTTTTTTCCAATAATTCAACAAGTTCATGTTTAGTTCAGTTATTGTGGAGTATACTCCTTCTCAATTTTATGCTGTCTTGAGGATCCATGAAGTAGATTTGAATACATTTGGCTTGCTACCTGGGAGTTTGATGTTAAATATCCAATGTAATGATAAATTTGCTCTTGAAATATCACAGAAGGATTCCAACCATTCTTCATTAGCACCAAAGGAGGTCATTTGGAAGAGGGAGTTATATTGTTGGATGTCTTCCTGAATTTGTTTGCAATAGATTCATCATTGCTATGTAAAGTGAGGAGTTAATTAGGTAGGGGTGGCAAATTGCCTATCCTAACTTTTCCCTTCATACAGCAGAAATTGATGGTTTCTCTAGGCAATAGGTATGCATAACATTGAGAGCAGACTTTGGCCATGCACCAACTTCATCGGAAATATTATATTGTGCAAGTCATGCATTTTGCCTTGCTCATTCTCTGTTGGGGTCTTGTTGTTGAAGATGGGTATTCTCATGTTGAGGAACTCCCAGAATTCCCCAGCATTCTCAATCTTAATTTTGCTGAAATTGAGAAACACTGGTATAGACCTTTAAAATTTACAGCTTTCCATTATTGATTTGATACATTGTGAATAAGGTTCTAGAAGGCAGTATTTTCAATACTAAACAAAAATAAAGAACACAGGGGCATAACTTCAAACTGACAGGAGGCAAGTTCAAAAGTAATGTTAGAAAGTATTCACAGAAAGTATAGTGAAGTTTGAAACTAACGTCTAGTGGAGCAGTGTGTCAATCATCAGTAAATGAGTTTAAACATGCCTGGGATGTTTAAATACATGTCTATCATCTGTCAAAAATAAAAATAAAATAAAATAAAAAATATAATAAAAAATAAATTTATAGAATAAAAAAATAATCAAAATACAAAGACCTGCAAGTAGAAATAGAACAACAGTGGCAAAAGAAAGCAAAGATAGTAATAGATGTCTTGCTTGCAATCCCAAAACAACTGGAGCACCACTTGAACACCATCAACATTGACAAATTCACCATCAGTCAATTGCAAATGGCAGCTTTACTCAGAATAGCTTAAATCCTCTGACGACATGTCTAACACCATAAGTCATCAACATCTGTCTATCTCGGCCCTTGTGAAAGACTCTATGGGTGGATAAAAATGCCAAATCCAGTCTGAACATCTGTCTGACTATGCACTGAGCAAAAATTAACAATTAAAAATAATAAAGAAAGAAAACAAAAACAAGGAAACAAAAACATCAAAGACAGTCTCAATGGACCAATGGGTCTTTTACTACTGTCTATTTTTCATGTTTCAGCATATTTCTAGAATTTATTGAATAAATAAGCTCTTTAAAAGAGTAGCTACTACGACAGAACTTTTCCGGCAGATATTAATTGTCACAGAACTTGCTGTAATAATGTACTATGAACTTTGAACACCAGATTTTATAAAAATCTTTATCTAGTTCTCACACCAAAGAGACATTATGAACTTGCATTTTTTTTCCTTGGGCTTGTAGCCCAGAAATTGGTTAGAGTTCTCATTTATTCTCAAAAAGTGTGAACAATGTGTGTGTATGTATGCACAGTTATGTATCCATGCACAGTTAGGTGTGATTTTCATATTTTCTTTTCAATCTTTTAAGAAGTGATAAGTTTGATGCAGTAAAGATAACCGGAGCAGATACTCTTGTTCCTACAATATAAGCAAATGATTTTTATCTTGGTATATAACTTTTGTTTATTGCATAGCTATAGCAGAAGGATTACTTCTTGAACTGATAAATTCTTACAAAGCTAAGACATCTGTGGCTACCAAATTTGCAATTGCATTAAATTCTTCCCAGGGCTAATCAGCTTTTCTCAGAACACACAAGGCAAACAGCCACCTGCAGCCACCTCATTTTCCACACAGCTTAAGTTTTACTTTGTATTTCCCAGAAGGGCTAAGCTCCTTCCCTCCTTTTAAAAAATCTGTATTCTTCAACTGGCTCCATATAAATATTTGTTCAAAATTCAGGAAATAAGTCACAGCCTATAAATCTCAGGAGTGCTGCACTAAAGACTATTCACGCTGAAATAGTGCCTTGTAGTATGGTAGATGATAGATCAGTCTTGGTATAAAAAGGCAAATTTTCTCTTCCTTAAAAGAGTATGCTATTCAGCACAGAGAAAAGGCTTGTGCTGGATCAATAAACTATATCTGAGTTGTGTATCAGTCTGTAAAACAAAGCATGAAGCCTGTTTTTATTTTTGTTAAATAACAGGTGGCAATCATGAAATCCAATAATCTAATACTAAATAATAGAAAGCAAGTTATTTCCCCTGCCCCCCATCCAATTGTACCACTGGGTCTTAAGTAGTCCTTTTAGGCAGGGCTGGGCTGCTGCATGGTCGCAGAGGTTCAGGCGAACCTCTTGCTCTGAGCTTTGGCTGGCACCGCCCACCCACCCCTGCCCTACGCTATTGCTAAATAACTCACCTTTCCGCCACCCACGCTGCCCAGGTGAGCTTCGCGCCGCCCCTGCTGTACTCACCGGAGCTGCTTTAATCATCAGCTGCCTCCCTGCAGCTTCGCATGAGCCCCAAAGTGGCGTGCGAAGTGAGTGAAGTGTGCACGCGTGCGAATGCGCACATGTGACCAGCGAACCTCTTGCTAAAGCAAGAGCAACCCGCCCCTGCTTTTAAGATTTGTAGCTTGCTTTCTTGCTTTATCCCTTCATCTCACCTACCCTCTTCATTCCTTTTCACTTGGGCAGGCTTCTGTTTTTTCTTCTTCTTTTTCTCTCATTATCTCATTACTTTAATTAGTGTTCCCAACACTCCTGTCCTACCATCCGCAACTACTGTTTCCTCTATGATTCCTCCAGCTCCCTACTATAGTTATATGAAAACAATTGCCCTTTCAAATGTATTTATTTATCTAATTCTAAAATTGCCCAAACATGGGTGGACTCTGGCTGTGTGCTCCTCTGTATGCCCCATGTTTTAACCTTTCTGAAAGACCAGGAGAGTAGGGGCAACAACAGAGAAGGCGCTCTTCCAGGACACCGCCAGTTGCTGACGGGGTCCGCAGCATACCTTCCTTGCCTGACCAAGTGGGATGAGCTGATGTAATGGGATGAAGAGGTTAAATCAATCTGTAATAGAATTAACAGTGAATGCTACCCTGAAAGAGTATCCAGAAGCTTCAGCCTAATGCAGCTGTGCAGGCAATTCTTGCAGCTCCTAGAATGCCCCGTGTTACACTGCTGTTCCACAAGCTGCCAGTGTGCTTCTGGGTCCAATTCAGAATGTTGATAATCACCTTTAAAACCCTTCATGGTATGGGTTCAGGGTATTTAAGAATCCTGCTCATCCTTATGAGATTAGTCTGCTGGCGGAAGGGGCATGCTGTTGATCACATCAATCAAGGAATTTTGGCTAGCAAAAGAAGAGCCCATCCTCTGGAACTTCTTGGCCTCAGATCTGGTCCCACTCCCCAAAGGCATTGAAGTCCTGGCTATGCCAACTAGCCAATGGGATTGTTGCAAATTGGAGGTGGCTAATCGAGTAGAGAACACCCCAGCTCCTTCCCGTGCAAACTTTGCTTCCTTCCTCTCCATTCTGCTTTAGTTTTATTTTAATTGAATTTTTAAATTTAAGATCTTTATTTAATGTTTTATACTGCGTTTTATTCAATGTCTGTAAGCCACCTAGGGTAAGCTTTGGTGAGATGGACAAGGTAGAAGTTTGATTGATAAATAAATAAAGTTAGTAAAGTAAAAGTAAAAGTAAAGGTAAAAGTTTTGGCTCCTAGTTCAGGGATTCCAGATATGTGCCTGGTGGTATGGGTTTAGCACTGGCTTAGGGAAAATAGAACATAGAACAATAGTGTTAGAAGGGACTTTGGAGGTCTTCTAGTCCAAACTCTGCTTAAGCAGGAGACTATTCTTGACAAATGGCTGTCTAGTCTCTTCTTGAAAATCTCCGGTTTGGAATAATAACAAACCAACAATGAAAAGGACTCTGTGTTTACCCAGTTTTTCCATTATTTAAATCAGGGCTGTTAAGACTCCCAGACCACGGGCCGGATGCATCATGCACTGGCCACACACACAGACGGTTTAGTGAAGGGGAAAAAAGGCCCGATATTTCACGTGACGGCGTGACAGTGTAAGCTTGACACCCCTGATTTAAATGATTGGTCTTGAAGCTTGTTTTCCTATCTAAAAAAAAATGTAAACCACTATTATAACTTCAACAATGCCAGCTTGTTTCCTTTAAATAATCATTTTGTTCAGAAATGCACAAAAATGTGATTGCCACAAATAATTACAATTGCATACTATTTATTCCTGAGTTTATCTTGTTTATAAAACAATAGTGTGAAAAACAAAATACATCTACACATTGATTTGTTGCTGAACATATACCATTGAAGCACCAAAACTGGCATTTCAACTTGAGGGAAATATATATATCTATCTTGTCCATTTTCAGTATATGTTATTTGATATTTCTTTGATTAAATAAATATAGCTCAATACTGGGTTTGGTTTGATCTCATGGTTAATTCACCTGGTAAAATTAGGAGCAGAAGTAGGCCAGTCAATTAAGGAAATGCTTCTCAATGGGACCAGGTTACTTTCTATTTCACAAAAGACAGGCCTATTGCAAAAGTAGCCCAAATATGTTGCTTGGAATCACAATAAATGCCACTGGGTAGCATCATAACTTTCCCAACAACTAAAACCACCTCAGCCTTGCAGTTAAATGACCTCTCTGATCAGGCAGTGGGAATTATTTAATCTGTAAGATTTATGATTTCACAGAGACTAAAGCCATTAATGAGAAACGATGGTTTAATAACTAGAGAAGTGAGCATCTTATAGCTTTACGGTTTACATTCTCTGTTTAGAAATGCAAAATGAATCTGGAGCTGATATACTGCACACTGGTGGCTGCAGCAAGCCAAGCAGATTGCTTCCTGTAACTGTGCTGTACAAGGATGCAAGAATTCTTTTCAACTCCCTGGCTTTAGGCCAAGTCAAAGGCTATTGAAAGGTGGCAAGCTGCTGTTGCAAAAATGGAATATGGTTTATTTAAAGCAGTGCCCCCTTTCTCTAACCCTTCTCCCCAGCTCTCAGAGTGCAACCAGTACAAAAGGGAAAGATAGCACAGCTCAGCATCTCCAAACTGAAATGTAAGCCAAGGGAAAAAGAGAAATGCCCTGCAGCAACTCCTTGTCGATGAGTGCCAGTTACTAACCGGCTAAAAGGATGCTACTGAAAAGTGAGAAGGGGAGGAGGACAACATCCTTCTATTCTCCTAGAGATTTCTCTGGATACAAAGAAACATTTTTCCCTCTGGCCACTGTCTCGGTCCTCCTCTCCAAAACCAAGAGGTACCTGCAAGGATATGAAAAAGAAGCAAAAATGACACAAAGGCTGAACCAACAACTGGTCTTCTGCAAATAAAGCAGTCAACTAGATTGATGGGCCAGATTGTTTTTTTTTTAAACATATGGAATGCAGCAAATTTAATGGGGCAAATCCTACTGGAATTTCATAAGGTCAGAATCCTACGTTTGTCAATGTCAAAATGCTTTCTTTCTGAATAGCTCAAGACTGGGTTTAAAGATGCTAAGAAAAGTCTTGTGGGCTTGGTTAATTTTTGCCTATTAGGAGGGGTAAGAAAGGAATGTCTACAGGGATGAGAATTTGTCAAGCTGGAGACCAACTGTCATTCAGCACATATTTTACGCATATTTGTAAAGGTGTTTATTTTACACTTTTTACACATTTTACAGCACATTTGCTTTGTTGCAATCATCAAAAAGGCAAGTCTATATAAGAAGTCTACATATGTGTCTCAGCAGAGAGTGTTCCTCTGAACCGGGAGAAATGTGAGAAATGGCATACTAACCTACAAGATTAGAAACCAAAGCTTGCCTAGAAAAATCTGAACAAGCTTGGGGCAAAACTGGGTGTTGGTTACACCAGTGGCATATTAGCCAAAATGTGCCAGACAATGCTGCATGGAGGCACAGGTATGATTAGTCCTGACAAATCTAGTCTACTTTATCTCTATTTTATTGATGAAAACCATGATGGGCAGTGGAAATAAATATCCATGATACACCTGGTATTGGTAAATAAAATAATCAAATTCTCTGATCACTAATCTTTAAAAAACAAATATTTTTTTGAATAATTTCATTAAGAATAATTTTAGATGAAGTTCTAAAACAGATTAGAATAACATAATAGAAAATACATTAAAAAATATTTAAAAATGCAGACCCCTCCCCAAAATTGGTAAGAAAAAGAAACTCCTTCATACCCAGCAAGTAAATCTAACATTAACAACATATCATGTCTCTTAATTATTTAAATGGAAGTATTCTGCTGGTGGTTACTTAACTCTATCAGCACTACATTATATTTAAATAAAACTTGCCCCCGTTTCTTTTGCCTCCAGCATTTAATTTGAAAATTTCAAAACAATTTCTTAAGATCCATCTTGACAGTTCAAAATGGCGTTCTCACAGACTTTCTTTGAGCAAAGACAGGCATTCAATTTATCAGAACATCTATCACTCTCAGAATTTTTAAATACTGGGTCAACTTCAAGTCTCTTCTGCATTTTCAATAACTCTGATTGAACAAATGACGCTTGCTTCTATGAAATATTCTTACTGGTTTACAATACTAAGAGGACATTTCTGCACATGTGGACGGGCACTCACTAGAGATTTTGACTCATGAGAGCAATTCAATAACTCTTCAGCCCTTAAAGAAAAGGGTAACAGATATTTCCATACAAGTTGATCTAAGTGCAATTGGAGATAACAAAGTAGCCCCTTGGTATGCATTAATAAAAAGCAGGGTGGAATGTTAGCAATACTTAAAATATATCACTATTCCCTCTCTGCTATTACCCTTAACATAACTCTGGATGCAATATATGTCCTCTGCTATTTCTGAGAACATTGTAAGAAATTCTGTATTCCAAGGGACTTCGCCCACACTGGGTTGGCAATCTTGAAGACACTTCGTTGTCCCATGTAGACCATTGCCTGCTCCAAATATTTTAATCTTTTCCTTCAAATGAAAGCACGCTGGCCAGATCACTGTAAGACTGAATTTTTATTTATTGAAAACTCAGAGGGATCACTGTTCTCTGGGAATTGAGAGCTTTTGCCTGAAAAACAGTGGTATAAACGTCTTCTTCACTCCATTTGCAAAATCTAATTTTTGTCATCGATATCTGTTGGTGTGACCTTTAAGTCAGTGTTGACTTTTGGTGACTGTCTGTAGTAGTCCTTGCAGTTTCTTTAAAGGTTTCTTTTTGGAAGTGCTTTGCCATTATCTTCTTTCCGGGGCTAAGAAAGTGGCCTAAGTCTGCTTTGTGCCTAAGGTAGGACTAGAACAAAAAATGCCTTGGTTTCAAGCCTTATGCTTTAATCACTACACCAAGATGGTTCTCTTTATAAATCTAACTCTCCTTGATTTTAATTACAAATTTTAAACAATTGCCAATTGCTACTTTTTAAATCCTTATAGCCTGAATTCTGTGCATTATTTTTTCTAAATTACACATCTGAGAAACAGTTTTAATAATTCTGTGTGTAATACGGAGTATTATTTTTGACCCTTCATAGCATGGGACCAGGCTATTTGAGGGATGCCTTTTCCCAATTATCTCTACACATCCCACCAGGTCAAGTGGCTATGCTGAGGGTTATGTTACACTTTCCATCACCAAAAGAACTTCATCTGCTGGGATCCAGATGTGGCTTTTTTTGATGTGGCTTCCACCTTCTGGAACTTCATTATCCTTGAAGTGAGGTTAGTCCAATATTTGTTAGTCTTCCAGAAAGCCCTTAAAACATGGTTTTTCCGTCAACCTTGAGATGAAAAGCCGGCAAGGTAGTTGTACAAAACTAAGTGGATGTTGCTCTCCTTCAGTTTTGGGTTTTTATGTTTTAATTCTTTTATTCCATTTTAACAGTTTGCCCTGTCCAGTCATGACCGACTCAAAGGAGCAGTGCTCATATCTTATCTCAGCCTAGAGAGTCTGTGTTGTCTGAGAGACACTTCCATCATCATGTTGCCTGCATGAAAATATGGAATACACTAACCTTCCTTCTGAAGTGGTACCTATTTATCTACTCACATTGCATGCTTTTGAACTGCTAGGTTGGCAGAAGCTGGAGCAAATAATGGGAATTTGTCCTGTCGTGCAATTGGGTGTCGAACCTGGGCTGTCAACTTTCCAACTCATAAACTCAGCGTCTTTAACTGCTGAGCCATTGCACCAACCTTTATTTCACTTATATTTGTTTTTAAGATTGTTACTGTTGTTAAGATTGTTTTAGCTGTTGTCATGCTGTAGTTTGCCTAGAGACATGTTTTTTGTGAGACAACGGCTATATAAATATGCTAAATAAAAATAAATAATTGATAAATTCATTTTGTTATGCTGAATGGATTAAATAAATAAGAAAATTGAAGAGTAAAATACTTAATGTAAGAGAAGTACATGGTAATAAGCCCAAAGCAAGAAATTAAAGAAAATGAAAGAGAAATAGATATGCTGTTGTGATTATCAAACTAACAGAATGGAAAATGTTTCCATAGATCTGAATGAGGTGAGCTCCTGTTACTCTGAATCTATTCTTGTGGATTGGAGCAGAGGAAGACATGCAGGGAAGTGAAGGTGTATATTCAATTGTAAGTGAAAGGACTAAATTTATTTTAAAGAGCATCAGCTGTTCCTAACAAGATTGTTTTTTGTTTATGAAAGAAGGAATCCATATGTTGGTGGGGGTTGCATGCAAGTAATAATAACAGAAGAACCAGAATGACTATGTGGGGAAAATATGCAATATTTTGAATATGATCTGGGACAAAATATTATTGTGGTAGATGATATGAATAGATGGTTGCAAACCAGGTAAGATAATACAGAAACAGTAATTGGGCCATTCAGGTAACCAAGGATGAATAAGAACAGTGACTGTTTAATATCTGCTTTGAAACAAGTCTAGCACCAGGATTTTTAAACGAAGTAAGTACTTTCATATCGCCATGTGGCAAATGAATGAATATAAAATGATTGGAAGGAAAATATAAGGATGGGGAGTCTGAATATGACGAAAGTATTTTTTTTTGTAGCATGAAGAATAATAAGGAGGTATGGAAGGCATGAGAAAAAAAGTAAAAGAAATAAGTTAGAATATTTGCAGAATACAATTGTTGTATGGAAACATATATAGACAATAATGTTCCATTGCCACGAATGAGAAATGAATGTAAGAAAATAAGATGTGAAAGTTGCTTCCAATTAAATGAACATAATATTTTAGTGTCATGAAGAACGTGTAGTTAGGCTGATAGGAAATATTAAAAAGGGTATTTTGGTGGATTGATTTAAAATCTCTTAGGTAAGGGAATGCTGAAAAAAAAAGAGAACGCATAACATGGTTAGCCCTGAAAAGGGATAGTGTGACAGTTAGGCGTGTTTGCAAAGGGTTCATGGGGAGGGAAAAGGGAGGCACCAAATCGTCATGAGTTGTGCAATGATGTACGTGCCATCATTTTGACGTCATCTTGGCTTGTTAAAATTACTGGTGCGGGCAGTACGTATGTGTATTCCACACAGAGGCAAGAGCATAGAAAGGCAAGGTGCACACGTGGAGAAAGGACAGGATGCACCCTATGAAAAATGCCTAGCACTTATTTAAGTAACTAAAGATTCAGCCAACGGAGAAAGGACGGTGGAAGAACTGCCGGGCTAGTCTCTTCAGAGGGAAGGAAGAACGCGCGCCTTGCCTCCCTTACCCCAAACGCCACTGTGGAGTTGGGTTACCTACACGCACACGCGCTTCCTCCTCTGCCAAATTACCTTCGTGACAAGTGACGCCACCTTGTGGAGGGGGGGGGGTCGGAGGTGGGAGGCAAAACAAGCTGAGGGGCGGCGGCGGCGCCCACAAGACGGCGCGAAAAGAGAAGGAGCCGAGCTAGACGGGCGGGCGCGCGGCAGAAAGCCGGAGCTGCGCGAGGTGCATCTGGGAAGGCGGGCGCGCGAACGTGGGAGAGAAATTCCTTGCGCGGCGCGAAAAGCAGGTGCTTGCTCGTCCGCGCGCTTGCGGGTTTTGGAGGAGCTGGCTCCGCGCACTCCCGTCTCCGCCCCCGCTCGCCTTCCCTCCCGTCCCGGTCGTTTGTTAATCTGCCAGCGCTGCACCGTTTGAGGGTTCCAGAAGAGACGGCGGGCGCCGCGAGGAAGAGCCGCCAGGATTATAAGCTCGCCGCTGCCGTTTGCGTAGGAAAGCAACGAAGACCCAGCCGAGCCCAGCCGGAGGAGAGCAGGTGGGCGGCGGGAAAGGAGCAGAAGGGCAGGCGGAGGAGGGCTGAGAAGGCAAACTTTTTCCAAAGGGGCGACCCCTAGTGGGGGGCGCTGTCCGAACCCGGGTTGCATTTTGCGTCCTGCGGGAGTGAGCGCCTTGCGCGGACTTCTTCTGGGTGAGTTGCATTGGTCGAGGGAGGGAAATCTAGGGTGAGGAGGGTAGTACGTTTTACCACATTCTTCCCCCCCCCGCCTTATAAACTTTGAAAGTAAAGTTTTTTGGGGGGGCGGGGGGAAGG
>JANHFL010000068.1:2788-18066 GCA_032468155.1 Oxyrhabdium leporinum
GCAGGGTCTCCTGCTTGGGCGGGGGGGGGGGTTGAACTAGATGACCTACGAGGTCCTTCCAACTCTGTTAAACTGTAATCTAATCTGCATGCATGAAAGCACAGGGAAAGGTTCAAGTTCTTGGCACAAACATTGGGGTGAGCGGCTGTCGTAGCCTGGAGGGCTGAACAGGGGCAGTAGGGAGTGGCTGTCAGCCATAGGAGGAGTGTTGCCAGTTCAATGGAAGGAGGAAAGCTACTGGGAGCTGCACCAGCAAGAGTTGGAGGGAGGGAGAAGCCAGCAATAACTTACTATTGATTATGCTTATTAGTTTTATTTCAGGTTATACCTCTGGGCACAAACAGGAGGGAGTGAAGCAGCACCTTGGGAATAGGAGTGATTTCTGTCCTTTAACCTCAGTATCCCCAGAAACCTTTTCCTCTTCTTTAGGCTGCCTTTTTCTCCGGGGGTGGTGGTGCAGAAGATAGGGCGGGGGTGCTGTGGCAGGGAGAGGAAGCCAGACCAGAGAGAGAGGGAGCTGGCAACGCATCCGAAGGACGGCAGCAGCTCCATGTCTGTCTGACTCAGCAGGACACACCGTTGTCCGAGTCCTCCTCAGAAATTCATCCTCCTCTTTGAGGCCCAAAGAGCCTGACTCTTCCCCAGGTCAAATGTCCACCAGCCAGAACAAGCTCTCTCTGTTTCCTGTGGGGTTCCCAGCACACATTTCATCTGCTTCAGCACCAGCTCTGCCTCCAGGCTATTGCCCAGGATAATTGGCAGGCGAGGATAAGCAAGGCAGGCCTCTCTCCATCAGAGCCACGGGGGCCCAGGGAGCTGGGAATTTGCTAAAGGGGGGGTGAGGCTGGCAAGTTACAAACTAGCAGAGAGAGGAGGGGGGAGAATCCATTTTTAAAGATAACCTGAAGGCAAATATAATATTTATACTTGCAGCTTCCTCATAAACCCCCAAAGGTGTCTAATGAGATGGAATTGCAAAATGGTTGTGTCCTATTTGGTGGTTTCTCAGCAGCCAACACAGAGCTTGAATTTTCAGCTCTTTAAGTGCTGCAGGCAAAACTCCTGCGAGGCAGGTGGGGATCCAGCAGTCCTCGGGGGATTTGGGCACAGAAATGCCAGGCCAGGAAAACGGAGGAAAAGAGCTGGCAGGGCAATTTGGCCGGGTGGAGGACATCTCTGCACCTAACTTCATCCCAATGTCAGAATTACCGAAGGGCTGAGTGGAATGGAACCCCTGTGGTGACTCAAGGTCCCTTCTTGAGGTAGGAATCTGGGCTGGAGTGGGCAGCCCCTGCCTGAGCCCACAGCTGCCTGCCAAGTAATAGGCCCCACTGACAAAGTGCTATGCCTATTGGGAAGCTGGGATCTCCTTCCTGCAATTCCTCTCCTGGCCCCAGAACCGGAAGAGATCCTCAAGAGATGCTAGCGCTGCCTGAAGTCTCTAGAATATCTCCCTTGTGGCTGACCTGTTTCTCAGGTGTGGAGAATGAGGGCACCAGGATCATGCCTCAGCCCCTCCCACTCTGATGAGGCTACCTGATCTTGACACACAGGTAGAGCTACACCTTTATGGTAGGCCTTACGTTTCATCATTTATATATTTATATTTATTGAGAAATTTACATACTGGAAGAGATAAATCTAAAGAAAAAGATAGAAAAGAAAGAACAAAGAAGAAAAAAAGAAAAAAGTTATGAAGTATAATGATTTCTGACCTTCTCTTCAGGTATTGACAAACCTATTGTCACCCCTCCTTCCTACTTCTAAAAGCCTTCAACCCCATATTAAACTCTAATTTTATTTCTATTTTTTCTAATCATTAAACCCATAAGTCATTTCCTTTTTTTTCTTCTTTTAATAAAAAGTCCACAAAAGGTTTCCTGTCTTTTAAAAAGGCATGTGTTGTTTTCTCCCTGACCAAACAGGTCAGTTTTGCCCTTTTGGCTAGTTCTGAGAATTTTACATGCCATTCCTACATTGTGGGAATTTCAATGCTCTTCTGCCTTTGTGCATATAATAACCCTGTTGCCATAGGATTTCAAGTGTCATTGTGCACCTCTGTGCCAGAGGTTAATTTTACTTATGCTGGCTATGTGTCTGGGTGTGTTTGTGCAACATGGAGATGCCTTAGACAAGTGTTTCCTCTAATTTAGGAGCAGATCATATCACCCTGTGATCTACCTGAACTCTATGTGATCCTTTCTTTTCAAATGACTTTATGTACTTGGAGCACCTTATTTATTTATTTACTTCTATGACATACTTCTATGCCACCATAGTCAAAATGCAAAAAAATAATAATACAACATTAAACTAATCACATACAAAAAATAAAAATGCTTCATGCTGCAAGGATACAAAGAAAATAAAAAGATGGCAATATCAGGGCAAATTAGGGGAAGGTTTTCTGAACTATCTCTATTTAATTACTTTCAAAACACCACATAAAATATTGAAGAAGTTTTACAATAATACTAGAAACTAGCATGGATCTGTCAATAACAAATTATTGAACATTTTTTTCTGCTAATGTAGTAGACTGTAGGAAAGCTGTAAACATAGTATATCTTGATTTCAACAAATTATTTATTTATTTGATTTAGACACCATCTAACGCCAATCGACTCTGGATGGCTCAGGATAAAAACACAACAAAATGCAATCAAAAGAATAAACAAGATAATGAAACTTGTTAGCAACAAATATATTATGCACACAAGAAGGGTTCCAGCAATCCTAACATAGGTACAATAGCAAAATTGACTACATGATAATCTGATTAATAAATCAATTACATGTGGACTGGATACCTTGACAAATAAGCGGATTCAAATACTGTACTTCAAAATACAGTTTTCTTAAAAACAGTATTCCAAAATTTCTCATCTAATACTGGAGAAGTTATTGAATGGATTAACAAGACTGACTGTGAGATTCTGTTTTCTTCAACATTTCTATGAATAAGGTAAATAAAATTATTGAGAGAAGGCCTATTGAATTTATACATGACAAGAACCTGAGTGAGATTTGATCATTTATTTTATACTCTTAGAGAAGGAAATAAAATTTGAAATGATTACTCAATTTGTGATGGAACTGGAAATATTCAGAGAGGGAACATGGTAGGACTTTTCAAGCCCTAAATGGTTTTCACAGGAGCAGGCCAAGCCCTTTTTGAATCATTCCAAACTGGATGACACACATGAATGAATTTAATCCTGAGGCCGCACAGACCCATAATCACTCCATCTATACTATCTATAAAACATTTTATATAAGTTTTCTCTTAGGTTATAACTTGGAATATCTTTCACCCATAAGTTTCATATAACTGTTAACTAGGAGCAGAGAGAGCATCAAACCCTGTGGTATCCCACAAAGCCAGGATCTCTCCCAGCATTGGAACCTATCGTGGAAGAATAGTGGAAAGCTATGCCTTCACTAGCAAGTCCTGCCAGAGATCATCCATAATAAGTGCGATCAATGCCATTTTGGTCCTGTGTCTGGGCACGAAACCTGACTGAAATATTCCACGTAATCCTCTTTCAGGGTTCTCTGAAGCTTCAACATAGCCACCTTCTCAGGAATCTTCTCTAGAAAGGGAAAGTAGGAGACAAGGTGAAAATTATCCAAAATGGGGGGTTACTGATGTCTTCTTGAGGCAGACCCTACCTCCTTAAGTGTTTGGGAGACTACCCCTTCTATCAAGGATGCATTCACCAGTGACAGAACCCAACAATGCATCATCTCCTGGGAGGCTATAGCAAATTAGAAGGTACATGGACATAGAAGTGGTTAAGTTCACAGGTCCAAGAGCCTGTCCATTTCCTCAAGATTCATAGGTTCAAACTCAGCACGGATAACACACAAGGCAGACCTTCGGTCAACTCCAAAGGACTTCATTAACACTGCCTCAAACTGGAGTGAAACTGAGTGATTGTATCTGACAGATGCATAACATATTTCTCACAATAGTCTGTCACAGAGAGACTCTCCAAAGCATGGGTCTCCAACCTTGGTAACTTTAAGACTTGTGGACTTCAACTCCCAGAGTTCCAAAGTTTGAGATGGGTCCAGGATATCTGAAGATCTGGCTTGCCCCAGTGGGACTAGCCCACCTCAATCATTCTGGCAGAAGGAGCCTACTACTTTCCTCATCAGCCAATAAATTTTGGCTGGCCATAGCCCTCCCCCTTTGGAATATCTTACCATCGGAGGGGAGAACCAGCTCCATCCTCTTGGCTTTCATGGGAGGCCTATAAACTTGGCTCTACTGAGCCAAGGGGCCCCAATGGGGAAATTTTCCAAAGAAATTCACAGCACTTTTCATAAAATTTTAGAAATCAGATTTGAAATGAAACTGCAATTTGTACTAAGCATACTTCTGAAAATATTGACAAAAATGTCCCAATTTGTTAAGATACACTTTCAAGGCTGCAAGGACAAACTTAGCACAATATTGGAAAAGAGATATCTCACATCAGTCTGCAGACTTAAATAAAATACGCCATAATGGCAAAATTAGAACATAGAGTAAAAGGGAGGAGGTCTTTTAGTTCAACCCCCTACTCAAGTAGACTTTATACCATTCTAGACAAATAGCTGTCAGATTTCTTTCTGAAAACCTCCCGTGATGGAGAACCCACAACTTCCAGAGGAAACCGTTCCACTGATTAATTGTTCTCATTGTTAGGAAATTTCTCTTTAGTTCTAGCTTGGATCTCTTTTTAACGATTTTCCACCAGTTATTACTTCGTGTCCTGCCTTCAGGTGCTTTGGAGCAGGGGTCTCCAACCTTGGCAACTTTAAGACTTATGGACTTCAATCCCAGAATTCCAAAGATGATAACCACATCTGGAATTGGACCTGGAAGCAGATCGGCAACCAGTGCAGTCACATAACACAGGTGTTGCATGGGTCACTCTAGGAAGCTTCCAGAACTGTATCACTGCATTCTGAAACAATTGTAGCTTCCGAACACTCTTCAAGGGTATACCGATTAGAGCTTATTGCAGTAGTCCAGATGTAAAGCTAGTATTTCTAAACAATGATGAGTAAAAAAGGAGAGAATGGGCATCCTTGTTTTGTGCCTTCACTTCTTTGGAAATCTGCAAAGAAGGCTCTATTGGCCATAATCTTTGCTGTTGACACACTCATATCTGAACTCTTCTCCAGGATTTTTTCTATTCAGCGCTACTGATAGAAATGGCCACTGAAGACATTTTCCAGCATTTAGAAAATTAGTGCTTCTTTCTTTTTGTCACTGCTGCTGATGTATGATGCATGTGCTAAGATTGTTTTGAAAATTATAGCTGACATTCAGCAAACAAATTGGTTATGTATCACTGTGGTTTCTCTGACTGTTCCCTTCTTCATAAATATATATGTCTCTTTCCATGTTGGTAGTACTGCCTTTGTCTTTTAAATTTCATTCATTCTGTTTTTCCCAAAGTGTGTAGCTAAATGTCTAAGGAGATTCTCAGTCATCCAGGTCACGGTTAACCCAAAGGTGCTTTTTTGAAACTCAACTGGACTTTATTTTTCCTTGAAGACATTTCACTTCTCACCCAAGAAGCTTTGTGAAAGGTTTCAAGAAGCTAGATGTCTCCAAGGAAAAATAGTTGCCTTTTGAAAAAAGCACCTTTGGGACATTCATTCTGTTTGTTAATATTTCCAACAATTCCTCAAGTTCTTTATAGTATTGAGCACTCAGCCCATCTGGATAGACCTGGACTGGTGCTTTCTCAAGTTGGAATTGTCTTATTGTCTTTTGGGGGGGGGGGGGAATAGCACGTGGCTTATTTACCTACACAAGACATTAGATTCATGGCAGCTTCATTGATGTTATAGGGAATATAGTTTTTTAACAAAAGCTGCCAATCTTCTAGGGTTTTTGATCTTTAAAGTAATTATTTTTACTTTAGTCCCTTTCTTTTCCACTGATATTGTCTGGCGGATAAAGAATTTGCTTTACTTGCATGTTCAAAATCCTTCTGTTTAGCAAATTTGTCTTAAATTCCAATAAACAAATTTCCAAGTTTTTCAATTAAAATCCTTCATACTTTGTTTTAAATTATCCAATACTTCCCAAGCTGTTGACTTTATATAAATTTCTATTCCATTGTTCTTGTTTTTTCAGGGGCTATAGATCCTTGTCCTAATTTCCTTTGCTGAGCATGTCCCATTTTTATATGTGTTTCTTGTAGATAGAAAATCACAGCACTTTGGTTTTATAAAAAAAAAAAATTATTACATTTTTGTGAGCTTAATCCATTGACATTCGGAAAAATTAATGTGGTCTCCATTTTGAAGTCATTCCGGTGCTGCTGCTATGTCAGTTTTTCCTGCCTTGTCCTTGATGAGACATCTGTGTAGAGAAGGATCTCTTTTGCATCTTCCGTTCAATTAGCCTTGAGAAGCAGACGTCACTTAACTCGGAGAGGGTGTCAATGCCACCTGGTACAAAGAAGGACTCCTTAACATTTCATTCTTGGCAAGACTTCTCAACCTTGAACTGTAACGGTCCCATTCCTGGAAAGAAGGCAAAGCTTTCTGAGATAGATTAGACTTACCTTCCTTGTCTTTGGTGAAGCCCAGTCAGATGAGGCCAACGAAAACCAGTTGTGCTTAATTGTGGGTTCAGAGCCTATCTAAACTAATCAGAGACCCTCCATGGGATGGAACTTTTATGCAGATCTAACTGGGAGGGGGCTGCTTGTTTGCTGACTTTGAAGATGTCTGCCCGCTGTTATCCCTCTGAGGATCCCTGGCTGGCAAAAAAAAAAAAAAAAAGGCTAGCAGAGTTTTCTCTTTGTCTTTTTGGATTCTTGAATATTTGTAATTGTTGTCTGGAGTTAATATTCTTTGATTGCTCATTCAGATTATGATGCATTCTTCAGCAGTCCTGCATCATCTTGAATTGCTGTGCCATGTGAAGTAATCATATTAATTTCTTATACTACCTTGGAATAAAGCCTTAAATATTCCTATGGGTGTAATTGTTGTGTCCAAACCCAAAAATATCTGTAGAACCTGCAGCCTGCCCTTGTTGGGCTGGAGGCAGAGGAGTACAATATTCCCATGCTTAGTTAATTTGCCAGTCAGAAAGTTTTGAACGTTTGTTAGCTCTTGTACTAAGATAATAATAATAATATATATGCTGCCTGACTCACAGTGACTCTGGGCAGTTTACAATTGTTAAAAACATTTAAGAATAAACAAAAATACAAAAAATAGCACAAGACAAAAGATCGATGACAAAGAAAACAAAATCAGAAGGGAAGAAAAAGGAAGAAAGCATCTACAGTATATCATTTTTAGAATCAACTACTCAAAAACTTATATATTTATATTCTGATAATCGCTGCATTACTTTTAAGGTCCTTCTGCTGTAGAGCCATTACCTGATGATCAGCTCTAGAGGCTTTCCAAATGGAGCTGTCCAATTGATGGTCCCTCCATCCTTCTTTTATCCCTTTTTGGAGACAGAATGTGTCTGTCCTCTGTTCGCCCACTATTTCAACAATTTCCCTGGATTTTGCAAAGGTAATGCATAAAGTTTCATCTGAACACTCAGCAAATTTCTTTTGAACACTAGGAACAGGGGTCGGCTGCTGGGGGTTTGCGGGGGTTCGGGTGGACCCTTAGCGAAGATTCTGCCGGGATTGCCGAACCCCCAAATCCCACTCCTGGCTGGCCCCTCCCAGGAGTCTCCATGTGGCCCATTGTGGATGCAGGTAAGTGCATGGAGGCTCAGGGGAGGCAGGAAAACGGGTCTCCTGGAAGTTCAGGGAGGCTGAAAACGGGCTGTTTCCAGCCTCCCTAGTGTGTCTGGAGCAGGGGGGGGGAGGCTGTTTTTGCCCACCCAGAGGCTCCAGGAAAGCCTCTGGACCTCAGGGAAAACACCCCCACCCCCCGTGGTGCAGGAGGCCGAGTAGGCCACAGCCACCATGGCCATGCCCACTCAGCAACTGGGCAGCAAACCCATTGCTGAGGTTTTTGAAGCCCACCCCTGACTAGGAAGCCATTCATCTGGACTTGGAGAATTGAAAGTCTTATGTATTTTTGTATGTACATATGTACATATTGTGTACAGTGCTCAGCTCCCAAGGACTCTGGTTGAGTGAGCATTTTCTAACTCCTCTGCTTCCACCAGTGTCAAATTGCACTTCTAATTCTTCATCCTACTGTTCACGGTTACTTAGGCAAGGACTTTGTAACCAGCTGCTAGATATTTATTACTGGCCACAAAGAACCTAGTAAGGGTAGAGCTATGTTCATGGTAGGAATTTTCTGTTGAATATGTGAGTGATGCAGGAGGTACGAACAATGAAAAACACATAAAAGTGTTTCTTTAAATGTGCAAACGTGCCCCAATTAATCCTAACCTTCACCTTTTGCACATGCCAAGTGAAGTTCTATTCTGAGATCTTTGCAAATCTCAGACACACTCATCCGGAGATACAAAAGGCTCCCGGTTCTGTGGGAGATTCTGAGACCATCCAACATCTATGGTTGTGTGATCGTGCTGAAGCCAGAGGCGGGGCAGGAGCAGGGGAAGTCAATACAGCCAGTTCCCCTGCAGGTGGGACCCATGCTCCTGTATGTTAATGGAGTGGATGTGTTGTGCTAGAATTCACAAATATAGAAACCAAAGCTGTAATGGGCTCTCCTCAGGCATATAGAATAACAGAGTTGGAAGGGACCTTGGAGGTCTTCTAGTCTAGTCTTCTAGTCCAATCTCCTGCTCAAGCAGGAAACCCTATGCCCTTTCAGACAAATTGTCCAATATCTTGTTAAAAACCTCCAGGAGAACCCATACTTCTGAAGGCAAGTTGTTCCACTGATTGTTCTAAATCTTAGGAAATTTTTCCTTACTTCTAGGCTGGTTCTCTCCTTGTTTCCATCCATTGCTTTTTGTTCTGACTTTTGGTGCTTTGGTGAATAGGTTGAGCCCTTCTTTTTTGTGGCAGCCCCTCAAATATTGGAACATGGCTATCATGTCTCCCAGTTCTTCTTTTCACTTGACTAGACATACGCAATTCCTGCAACTGTTCTTTATATGTTTTTGCCCTCCAGTTCCCTAATCATCTTTCTCGCTCTTCTTTGCAATATACCTGCAAGATTGAATTATTTTACCACCAAGAGGAGAGGGTTGGGTGGGTGAGACAGGCCTTGTGGCTCACTCCATTGCTTGCTCTCTTCTGCCTATTTCTTTTTTAACGTCTGTTTGAAGTCTGCTCAATTGCAATTATAAGGCAGCTGCGCCTGCATTGGTATAAATCTAATCGATTTTTTTGGCCTTGTCAGATTAAAACCTACCTATCAACCCACTGCAGTCCTCTAGACCTCTCTAAATCTGTACTTGACACAGGATTTATGACCAGGGTTTGCATTTTGCAAAATGATTAAAGTTACCAAGCAGCTATAAAAACCTGCAGGAACAAACATCCGTTTTTGAAAGACTGTTGAATTTATAGGAGGTGGAAGGTTTATTGTCATCAAAAGCAATGCAGGAACTCCATATTCTGTTGGAAGCCAAATGTGCAGGCTTTCTAGCTTATTGGTAGGGCTGACATATTTCTCAGTGGTTGTTTTTGTCACTGAGAAAAATGCAACTTCACCCAAAACTGTTTTTCCAAGCCCTGCTTGCTGGGCTAGCTAATGACTAGATTAGGACTAGCAAACCCTGTTTGACGTTCACCTTCAGACATAAAAGGTTAGGAGAGGTCTTTGGGCTTGGCTAGTCTGCTTAGTGGGCTGTTGCAGGATAAGATAATCTATAAGCCACCAGGGCTCTCTGAGGAAATGGGAGGGTATAAATCTGACCAAGGGTGATCATCAAAGGACAACAATGTCCACATCTTTATAATTTGGGTTCCTGACTAGCTGATGACCTTCTGTACTCTCCAGGGAGCTAGTCAGGAGCCCAAATTGTCCTGGGAGTAGAACCTGGGCCTTTCTGAGGCAAGGAAGGCAGGGCTGTGATCAGACTTGCTGCCAGACTTGCAGAACATGAGTGCAAGAGGCACAGCCCTCAGGCGTGAGTTTGACCAAGTCTAGTAGTGCCCAGGATGTCTGACAGAAGGTTGCTAGGAATTCCTCACAGGTATGGAATGGGAAATGATCTTTGGTGTAAAGGTATGGAATGGGAAATGATCTTTGGTGCCACCCATCTACTCTGGGCCCATGTCAGCATTCCAATGAAACTTCCCATTGTCCATTCAGCACTCAGAAACAAAGTTCATCCAAGTAAGTATTTATTGAAGTCATATTGGCACCTCTGGGAAAACCTGAACCTGAAAGTTTCAGGTTTTCCTTCCCCAAAAGAAAATCAATGATCCATCCCCCTGCCCTCATCACCCATTACATGGCCCAATTAAACGCCATCCCAACTGAAGCCCTTCCTCCAAACACTCCTCTTCCAGGTGCAGGGTAACATGTCCTTGACTCTCTGTGAAAGAATGTTGCATCTAATCTTCCAGCTCTCTATGAATATCCCCCCTCCCAATTTCCCAGGCACTAACTGTGGCAGCCTCAGAGCCCTTCAATAAAATATGGCTTCCAAGGCTGACAGCCCATCCAGGGTCATCTGCATTCGGGACAGCTGAGTCCCATATACAGAGCCTCCCCCTCCTCTGCCCCCCTGACCACAGAATGCAAAGTTCAGGTAATTAATGCTGTGAATGCCAAAGTGTCTAATCAGTAAAAAGCACAATGCATTTCCCTACCTCACTGCCTGAAAGCAAATTCGGGCAGCCAAAGACACGCTCTGGAAAAGATGGCTCCAGTGCCAGCTCAGTGGAAAGGAAAAAAAAATGCTTCCAGGATCAAATCCTTCTTCATGCCACGCACCTCACTCAAAGCCTGACTTAGCACTCTGGATGCTGTCTGTGAACTGCCTGCTCCATTGAAGGGGCTGCTCTGCACACAGTCTGGAAGGTGTTAGTGACAGCACCGAGTTCCCCGTTGTCCACCTTGGATACCAAGAGGTGCCCCACTCCTTTCAAAGTCTTCTCTAACAAGGCTGGGGAAGAATTGCATGCAGTCAACATTTTTTGACCAACCAACCCGATGTGTATTTCTTCAAATCCCAATTTGCAATGCAGTCTTGCTTTAAAAATTGCACACAAACTTGAAGATATCGGTTGAAAGTTTCACTTAAAAATATATGTGATTTTCTGAGCATTTCAAACGTAGACAGAATAGAGCACATGGTGTTGATGGGGGATAGGGCTAGTAGGAACTTCTAACAATTACAGGTAGTCCTCAAGTTACAACCACAACCGAGTGCAACATTTCTGTGTTAAGTGAAACACTTGTTCAGTGAGTTTTGCCCCACTTTGCGACCGTTCTTTCCTCAGTTGTTGAGTGAATCGCTGCAGTTGATAAGTCAGTAGCCTGGTTGAATGGCTTCCCCATTGACTGCTTGCCCAAAGGTCGCAAAAGGTGATAACATGGCCTTAGGACACAGCAGTGGTCATAAATAGGAACCAGTTGCCAAGCGTCTGAATTTTGATCATGTGAGCATGGGGATGCTGCAAAGGTTGTTACTGTGAAAAAAGGTCATAAGTCACTTTTTTCAGTGCCATTGCAACTTTGAACGATCACTAAATGAACTGTTGTAAGTTGAGGACTCCCTGTATCTTGAAATCCTTCTGACACACCTGAAGCAGGACCCTAAGAGGTTGGGAATTCTCTCCATTCTCTTCAGTTCTGCTGGAGTTCTCATCTGACTGAAGATGCTTATTGTAGAGATGCTGCTAAGTCAGTCAGGTTTTTGCTAAGCAAATCAGGATGGTTCAAGGATTGTTGAATTTGGTAGGGTTTGAAGGTCCAAGTTGGTTGTTCCCAACGGTTGCTCTTTTTTCTTTTTCCCTTGTTGCCTGTTTCAGGACCCTGCTATTTTTTCTCAAGGACTGCAGAGGTTGACTCGAGACTTTTAGAAATAAATTTTGTTGCATTTCCCAGTAGGAGACAGATAGAAAGTCTTCATGGGGTAATTTATAATCTCACAATTATTGGCCCTGACAAAACAATGCCTTAAAAATACACAAAAGTAAATTATGAGATACACAAATGGCTGAACCTTGCCAGAACTAGACTGGAAGATTCTCTCTTTGCCCAGCCCAAAAAAATTGTTGCAGCATTTAGTCCTCACTTCTTGGAATGCTGTTTCAAGCCTAACATTTAATTTTGGTCAGTTTGAAGTGCACCAATGAACTCAAGGCTCTTTTGCCACAGCAGACATGATCATAAACCGTGCACTTCTTAGATCTGGGAAGCCAGTTCTATTCCTGCCCATTCATTTACTTGACATCTCCCTTGGCTCCGATCCTGGTGTGAATCTGTAGAGACATGAACTCAGATTATACATACACTTATTTAAAACACCTGGATATATATATTTTCTATGTACTAACTATGGCATTACCTCAAAGAATTGTTTCACTCTCATTGAAGACAGAAGAATCAAACTGAAAACAGAAACAAATTGAAGATAAAACATACATCTAAATAAGAAGTGTGTGTGTGTGCCTTCAAGTTAATTTACTCCTGGTGACTGCCTGGTTTGCCTCCAGAAGTTGTGGTGTCCCATCACTGGAGGCTTTTAAGAAGAGACTGAACAGCCATGTATGAATGTATGAATGGTTTAGGGTCTCCTGTTTGAGCAGACCTCCAAGGTCCCTTCCAACTCTGTTATTCTAAGTCTCTGAAGTTTTCTTGGCAAGATTTCAGGAGTGGTTTGCCTCATCCCTAGAGCTGAAGGAGAGTGACCAGCCCAATGTCACCCAGCTGCTCTAGGCTAAGATAAGATTAGAACTCACAGTTTCTCAGTTTCTTGCCTGGTGCCTATTACACTAAGCTACACCATGCTGGTTAAATGAACTTAAATTATAAAGTTGATCTCAGAACTTTCCACAACAACTGCTTGTTGCATTTATATAAAAGCCTCTTTCCTACAATCTAGCTCTCAAACCTTACAAAGGATTGGAGGGGGAACCAAGCAGTGATAGTCTATTTATTTAAACAATAGGTATGGGCAACTTTTAGAAGTCGAAGTCTTTCCAGGGTTGCTTGCACCACTAACATTAATGTAGGAAAGTGTATAATAAAACATTCTTGAAATTACTGGCCCTCAATAGTTAAAACAACTAACATGTTAAGAGTAAAAAAAAGAGCAAACCAGCCAACTAATAATAGTAATTTATTAAATGCATATAGTACCTGACTCCCATTTCTGCCCAGTTACGGACGGTGAAGGAATCAAGTTGTTAGGTTGACTGTAATTGGTATCCTTGACAGCAACCAAGTTCACAAATGGAGGCACTGCAAAACAACAACAGCAACAACAAAACCCTCTGCTCCAACGTGTGCAAATGACACACTTTGAGAAGATTATGTGCCAACAAGTGGTTGTCGATAGGAGGATCCGTCCCCAACCTAGTGCTTCAACTCTTCCAACAGTGCCGCTCTTGCCACTGTATTAAGTCCCTCCCCCTGGCTGCCAGTCATCTGCTTCTTTTCTTCCAAGAATCAGAGCTTGCTCCAAAAAGCCGAATCTTGGCATCAGGTGTTTGAAATAAGGTAACTCGAGCCTGGCCATTTCTGCCTTGAGGAAGAATTCTAAGTTCATTTGTTCAATGCTTCATCACCTGGTTTTCTTGTCCATCAGACAATACCAACACCAGCTTTCCAACACTCTTTCCAGCTCTGTTGTTCTAATTTTTGAACACTTTCCATGGCTTGAAGACCTTTCTACAATCAATGAAGCACTTGGTGTCATCTTAGTGAGGCAGTCCTAGTTGAAACATAACCAAATGGACTAGTTCTACTTTATTATAAGGTTACATGAACAGAATCTTGCAAATCTAGCATATTTCTCTCTCTACAGCCCAAGAAACTAGGGAACCCTTTGGAGACATTTGCACTGCTGGAATACTTTCGCAGGCTCAGCTGCCTCTTGTTCGAGTGTTTCCCCTGGCTATGGCTCTTCCTCTTGCCTGCCAAGGTCATTTCAGCATACCCTCACATTGCCTTCCCCTCTCCCCTCCCTCCCCCCTCCCAGGTTCTCAGGGAAACTGAACATGAAGTGCAGCTGTGTCCCTCCCTTCTTCTCTTCCAGATTACAGGAGGCCGGCCATAACCCAAACACATTTCGGAGGGATTTCTGCCCTGTCACATGTTCTGCTTGCCTGATGTAGAAGGATCTGGGTAATTTCCCCTATTTGTTCTCTTATTTGACCACCATACCATAGAAGAACATATCTTGCCCATTTTGGTCAGCCTTAAACCTACGCGAGGCTGGTAATTCTCTGGTATGCTGGTAAAAAAAAGACTTGTCAGCTTCTCAGGTGTCAGTCATGAAAGCGGTGCAGCAGTCACAGAGCTTTAACAGATTAACAGGGTTGGTGTCACTGTTCCAAAACAAGCCAGCAAAAGAAGAGGCCACACTGTGAGCAGAACGGGTCTCTTTATTAGAGTCTCAGCTTAGCACCTGGTGAACAATACAAGTAAAAGGGTTTCTAGCCAGCATTACTGGCTTCTGCTAGCCAGCTGGCTATACAGACTCGGCACACCTTGCCCTCCTGTTCCTGGTTGCTCCTGGCTGGCTCCTGCAAGTACTCTTGCTGCAGCCAGGTTGCTCTCTGTCCAGTTCCAGCAAGTACTTTTTTGGCCCGGCTCCAGCAAGCACTCTTAGAGCCTAGTTGCTCTCTGGCTGACTCCAGCAAGAACTCTTCAGACCTGGATGGCTTCTGAACCGACCACAGTTGGCTTGCCCTCCTGGCTCCTCTCCCAGCATGAGTCCCATCGCCCGACACCCTTCTGTGGCCCCCTGCACCCCCCTCCCTCTGCGCTTATGTGGCAACTCCGAAACAGCTCATTGTGGCCACTTTAAACAGTGCGCTGTCTCGGATGTTGACAGTTGGAAGGGTTATAGGTCATCTGGTCCAACCCCACTGCCCAAGCAGGAGATCCTACACCATTTCTGACAAATGGCAGTCCAATCTCTTCTTGAAAGTCTCAAGTCATGAAGCTCCTACAACATCTGAAGGCAAACTGTTCCATTGGTTGATTGTTCTCAGTCTCACTGCCAGAATATTTTTCCTTATCTCCAGGTTGAATCTCTCCTTGATCGGTTTCCATCCATTATTCCTTGTCTGGCTTTCAGGTGCTTTAGAAAATAGCTTGACCCTCCCTTCCTCTCTGTGGCAGCCCCTCAAATATTGGAATGGGAATATTGGAATCCTCGGAATGGGGCGGTATATAAATCCAAA
>JANHFL010000071.1:0-21175 GCA_032468155.1 Oxyrhabdium leporinum
TTACCTACCTCGGAAGGATGGAAGGCTGAGTCAACCTTGAGCCTAGTGGGATTTGAACCGCTAGATTGAATCAGCAGTAGTGGCCTGCAGTTCAACACTCTAACCACTGCGCCACCTAGGCTCTAAGTTAACTGTTCCATATCTTTATAGACGAAGTGGACCTTAGTAGCCCATTTCACGGTGCCTTTCCATAAAAGTATGCTTTTGAAAATCCATCTGTGTGAGAAAAGTTACTTAGAATTTGTATATTGTAATGAATGAACATAAGGAAGATTGTGTGATCAGAATTATATTTGTGAGCTATGCTTTGGATGGATTTCAAATTTCAAATCTGCACATTCCCGAATATTCATGTAAAACTATAATCATCTTACAGATATTGTCAAGCACTGGAAAAACAGGAGATCCAGACAGTTCAAATGAGTATAAAGATTTATTTCAAGTTTAAATTCTCTACTAGAATCTGAACTACTAACAGTCAAGGGAAATTAGAGGGAGATAAGAAAGGCATTCAAGGAGGGCTGGACTTAGATGTCTTGTGGGTGCAAAGGGATTCATGGCTGATGACGCGTTTGATGCCTCCCTCGGGTTCAGCCTGATTATCTCCTGCAGATACATTGTGTGCATTTAGAACCTTTCAATATGTGATGATTAATTATAATTCTTAATAGACAAAATGGATGCATCCATTACTTTATAGTGCCTGATTTTCAATCATGGTCTGCATTCACAGAATTTGCAGGGAATCTTCTATCCAGATAGTGATTAGATCCAGCAAAGCTTAATTGTGGCTTATATTATTTGACAGTCTTTTATGATGTTTATGAAGCATACAAAGAGACAGAAAAGTGACTGCGCTTGAACATTTCTTTGTGCTACAGTTTTCAGTAATCATAATTAATGGTGGGGACTTAACTTCCTTGTTAAACAAATATGTTCAGAACTGTATAGATTTTTATAATGATAATTTCAATTAAAACATAATGAAATATGCATCTGTTTGCTTTGCATGCAGTAAAGCTTATCATTCCCCAGCTAAAGTTTGCTACTGAGATTGCCTACTCTGATTTATATAATTTCTGGATTGATTCCCTTCATTCCTCCATGGAAGGTTTTGATTATTTTTTTTATCACTCTGAAAATTGCTAACCGTTTCCATTGCGCTACAGTTATTGTATCTCCACATACATATCTCAAGGTACATATCTGTCACTAATCAGCCAGGAAATTGCCGAGCAGTAGGGACTGCTGTAACAAATAGATGTTTTGTATATGAACAAGACACATCGATTATTATGGTTGTTCCATATTATGTCTCAGAAGAACTGAAATTTCAGTTCATATTGTTGAATTGAAATATCTCAAAAGCCATTTTCCTAAGAATGTTTTGAGACATTATCTTCTTCTTCTGCTTCCCATCTCCCAAAAGCATAAATTATGTAGTTTAAAATATTCTCTATTATTTTTGCTATCAAATGTCATTTCCCCAAATAATGTTCTACTTGGGCATTGTTAAAAAAAAAAAGTGAAACGGTGGCCAGACTACCCAGAATTGCAACTCCGAAACAAAACAAACACATGAGAACAACATAAAACAAAAACAGGATCAAAAGAGAGACTACTATTATCATTGAGAGTGATCCCCTGGTGATATTGTTAGAGAATTACCTCTCTCTCCAGAAATATTTTTGGGAAATGGTCCCTTGTCACTTATTCCTGGGCTAAAAAAAATAGGCCAGAGCATCTTTAAAAAGCCTTTTGCACATTACAGGAGATCACCAATCATTATTTCATTAGGTGGAAGGACTGTTTGTTGGAGAAGTAAAAAGGAGTACTTGTTGGACTTTCCAGCATGAAATAAATAAGTCATCATGGCTCATTAATGAATTAATGAAGTTCACAAACATCATCATACAACTACTCTGGACAAGAGACTATAATACACGGAGTGAATGGTGAAGCTAGGGATTTCACTCATTCTTCTCAAGTGTCAACTTGCAAAGCTTTCCGGACCTGCTCCCAAGTTGCCATAGGCAGGGGGATGGGAATCGCACCTCACAGCTGCACCAAGGAATTCACAAAACAAGACACAGCCTAGCTGGCCAAAGCCAAGGCTATCTCCACGGAAACCCAGAATGGCTGGAGGGAGTGATTTCTATGACCTGCGAAACTGCTTCATTGGGGAATGTGACTGGTGACACACTTCTGGGGGAAAGGGGAAACAGGGTCAGAGGCAAGGCGTGAATTGGGTGAAGCCAGAGCTGGCTTCACCTAGATAGTGCCAACATGGCGCTCCTAATAAACAACTGGATTATTCTTGCTAAATGGCTTGAGACTCTTAATTTTATTAGGGCATTGGTCAGAACCCTGACCCCAAGAGCTTACCATCTCCTTAGATATTGAGATTAGGATCGCCAATAACAACTGCTCCAAAGGATCACTCTAATCTAATAGCTAATTTGTTGAGCACTGGATCTCATAGTCCTTCCCACTCTGCCATTCTTCTTTGGTTTGGTATCATATGAGCAGTGAAAAGAAAATATGGTGTTTGTTTGTAGTAGAGATCTATGGGTACTGGTGGTGTGTTTCATCTTGCAATCTGTGTTTCAGCTAAATCCAGTACCTGTTTTCACTGAAGGTCTAAGCGAGACTGCTAACAATTTCAACAATGTTAGCCCACCAATGTTTGCAAGCTTACAATAAGGCTGAACTTTCCACTGCTAAAACACTGTGATTGAAAAGACCCAATTACTGTTTACTATGAAATAGACCTGCTAGTCACTTCACTTCACTTTCTCTTCTCTCCACTCTCAGTGGCCTTTGCAACCCTGGGATTTTACAAAAAAATGTTAGCTAAAAATAAAAGGCTGAGTTAGCTATTTGGCTCATTTGCTGAAACTCTGACTATAGTAGAGGGTTCCAGTGACAAAAATGTTTCTACAGAAGGTGTCTTGTTTCTGGCAAAACACTGATGAATTCTTCTCAAGCAACATGATCTTATTCAAGATTCAAGCCAATCTAAGCTCTGGGTTGTCTCAAGTCATCTGCTGTAAAGAAACCAAGTTCAGGTCTTAAAAAAGATGTGCTACTTTTAATTTAGATCTTCCTTCTATTTGTTTGTTTCAGTTAAGAAAATGATATCACAAAATAATTCTACTTCCTAATTATTATTTTTAAAATAAATGAATTTGACTTCAAAAAGAAAAAAATGTCAGAATGTATTTCATTCTGACATGTTAGACATTTGAATTCCATAGTAGCCATTGTTAGTGCTCCTGACCATATATAGGGTGGTAAAGTAATAATAGCAGCAGACCCTACTCAAAAAAGAAATGGCCACAAATCTGCTCATCTTGGATGCAGTTTAGGTATAATCCAGCTATTAAAGAATGCTAACAGACATTCATTGTAGTGAAAAAAAAAATAGATTTCTTAAGAAATATACAGGATACAAAAACATCACATTTATTTAAAACAGTGTTTATTAGTCTCAGCAACAATAAAATATATGGACTTCACCTCCCAGAATTCCCCAGCCATCATGGGAGTTGAAGTCCACATAGAGTAAAGTTGCTGAAGTTGAGAAACACTAATCTAAATGATATGTTGAAGAGAGAAAAAGACCATAAAGGGAAAAAGACACAGAGAAAGTTTCTTAATCTCTTAAACACAGAAAATCATTTCACTAACAAAAGGCCAGTGAGAGATAGATATAGGGACTGTAGAAGGACACGCAGGGCCTGTGGGCGGGGTCAAGAGGAATCAGTTGTTATGTTCCCACATGTGGTCCAAGTCCAGACCCTCTTGAATTCTATTAACTCTTATTTAGCACCCATTTAGTGTTGACCATTAGTTGACTACATTCTTGTTTATAGCATTAGCGATAGATCTTCCCATGGTATGTAGCATATAGCAGTGGTCCCCAACCTTTACAGCTTGGTGGCCTGGGGATGAGAGCGGAACCCACCCACTGCTGGCAAGTTCAGCTGCATGCAAGCCTGCCAACCTGCCACTTGTGCAAGTAGAACAGTGCGCACATGTGCATGCACCGACCAGCAGTTTGCATGGCCCAGATCCAAATGGGCCGTGCCCAGTAGTGGGCTGCAGCCTAGAGGTTGGGGACTCTTAGCATACTGGGCATCTCTTATGTGTAGACATGAGCAATAAGTCGGTTTAACTGGAACTTATAGTGTGATCCTGATTCTTTGTGCCTGACAGTATTCTTCCCATTCCCTAGTTTTTTACCTTAATGGTCAAAAGGTTCATAGGTGCAAAGAGATAGTAGAACCTCCTTTAAGAAGTCAACAAAAACAACACTCACACATCCTTGTGGATTTTCAATCTGAATTCTCTGTATCCCTTTGTACCTTGGAAGACAACTTTTCTCTAGTACTCCATTTGCTCCATTGCACTTCTCCTGAAAAGGCTGGCAGGGGGAGTATTCCATTTTCCTGCTGGCAAGCATGCTTCACAATAATTGCCTGCAATTGCTCCAAAGGCCATTTTTATTAGTGACATCTGCTCAAGAAACAAGAGAGAGTATCATATATTGGGTTGAATCAATGTCAGGCGACATGTAGCATGTAGCCTTCAGCTAATGTACTGTAATGGTTGTGTTGTCACTGGTGCCTTCAGCAAGCTACACTGGAAGAAAAAAATCATGGCAAGACAAAGAATAATGTTGAATGTTAAACAATAAGGGATGTCAATAAATTAGCAATAGTTGGTGGTTTGGGTGGCAATTCCTGCAAAGTAGACCTTGTTATTGTTTTGGTTGGTATATAGAGAATTAGTAAATATAAAGATATTTATTGTACTTTTTTCCCTTTGAATCTTTTTTTCCTTTGTTCTTAAAAAATAATACAATGAAGAAACAAGCAAAACTGTCTCAAATATTTCCTAAAGCCGGTTTTTTAACCTTTAAGCTTGGAAGCAAACCTGGTCTCCACCCTCTTTGCACAGATTATTTGGAACCGTTGAACTATGAAAAGCAAGAAATTACCGCAGGCAGATGTCAAGGACTGATAGTAAAGCATAAGCAAGTGTTATCCCATGTGGGAAAAGTAGGACATTAATCTTTAATGTAGTTAAACATCTGAACATAACCTCAGAAAGAATGCAACTTAATAAAAAAAGGCCTTTATTTCTTTTAAGCAGCTATAAGGAAGGCAGCTTCCCTCCTAGTCCAATCTGAGATCACTTATTAGAGGTGATTTCTTCCAATATCATATTCCCAATGTAAATAACCAAGAGCTATTTGTTCTGACAAGCAACTCTGTCTTCAATGTCTACTTTGCAACAAAAAGCAGGTTTGAGGATTCAGTTTTCTTCCGAACAATTGTGCAGAAAGAAATATTTATTTATTTTTAAAAAATGTATGTGTCTGCCCAACTGACTCATGGTGACTTCAGGCAGCTTACAGAAATAAACCTCAAATACAAAACCCAATTAACAAGAATTGACAACAATTAAACCAACCATTTGATGGGTTCTATATCATCCTGGGGTCCCCAAGCCCATTAGAAAAACCAGATCTTTGGGGCCTTTTGAAAGAGTGCCAAGGTATTTCTGAGGGAATGATGTTACATAGGTAGGGAGACCCTTCTTCTTTGTTCCGCCAGATGGATATCCTTAATAGAGGGAACTTGGCTCCCTGCTCTTGTGGCTCAAGTAGGTATAACTGGGAATAGACAGTCCTTCAAATATTTAAAACAGCATCCTTGAAGCTAGCAGATACATTTGAATTCGAGAGCATTTTATGGGCACCCTCACAAAATGAACGTAACTAAAACAAGCTTTGACCAGATGCTCTTCAGCCATGCAAGGTGTTGCCTATCAAATCAGCTTCCCTAGGGGGAGGAATGGTGCTAGGGATACCTTTGGGATGCGGTGGCCCAGAAACATTGAAAACATAGTTTTTACTTAAGGTTTGTGCTTTGACTTGCAGCATATTAGCTTCCTGATTACTTTTATTGCTATTACTGAGAGATTCTAAGAATAACAATCTACTTGAGCCATGGAACGTGGAGGGCA
Organism: Oxyrhabdium leporinum; assembly: GCA_032468155.1. NCBI lineage: Eukaryota > Metazoa > Chordata > Lepidosauria > Squamata > Cyclocoridae > Oxyrhabdium > Oxyrhabdium leporinum. The sequence goes on from JANHFL010000071.1 coordinate 6,034, forward strand.
CCAAGAGAGATATTTGAAGGAGAAGCATTCCCATGATTTGGTGCTTTCATCAAAATGACAAAAGCAACATTATGACATCATTTCCAAAACAGCTCCATGTACTGTATCTATATGCCATTACAATATTCGTTTGTTTGTTTGTTTATTATTTATGAAAATGTATGGCTGCATACTCACTCTTGGTGTGTCTAGGCAGCTTATAAAAATAAAAATAAAAATCCAGTGCACAAACAATAAAAACAATAACTCCTCACCTCTTCCTGGCAACAACAATCAATCAGATAAGGTACTTGATTGGCTCCATCCCACTCTGGGTTCCCTGAGCCCATTGGCAAAACCAGGTCTTGAAGACCTTGTGAAAGAGTATCACAGTCAGAGCCAACATACATACAAAAAGGATGGAACTTGATTTGTGACCCTGTGGTGCTGCTTTTACAATATGAGTTCCTTTGGCACTCCCCTCTTGCCACCAAATGTCTCTGGTTTTGAGAAACTCTGATGCTTCTTCCACTTCTGCCCCATTTGATCCATTATTGATTCAGTCATGTCTCCATGACTGTCATCCTTTCTTTACAGACACTTTTCTGGTAATTTCTTTAAAGTGACCTGCATATGGCAAAACATCAGTTACTGTTTTAGTACTTTAGACATTTTAACACCTGGGTGAAATCTGGAGGGTTGCTTGGAAAAATAGAATAATAACAGAGTTGGAAGGCACCTTGGAAGTCTTCTAGTTCAACCACTTGCTAAGCAGGAGACCTTATATCATTTCAGATAAATAGTTGTCCTGTCTCTTTCTGAAAGCCTCCAGTAATGGAGCACCCACAACATCTGAAGGTAAGCTGTTTCATTGGTTGATTGTTCTCACTGTTAGGAAATTTCTCCTTAGTTCTAGTTTTCTTCTCTCCTTAGTGTCCCCCCATTGTTTCTTGTCTTGACTTTTGATGTTTGGAAAATACTTTTCCAAAATTTTCGAAAGGGAAAGTAAACTAAACAAAATTTTCTTTATAGAGAAGTAATAATTTAACTGGTTACAGTATTAATAGGAGAAAGAAGAGCAAATACACAGTTAGTAACAAAATTTCCAATAGCCTCATGTACATCAGAATAGATTCTATAAAGAGGAAATTGAGTTATGGAGAAGCTGGCTGGGCTATAACTATAGTACAGTGGCTATACAGAACTAGATAGCTTTAGTAGGTTTTAAAGATGAAATAGTAGACTGCTGGTTTCTATCCAAAGTTAGTTAGTAAATTGAAAAATGGAACTGAGCACTTGTGTCTAATTAGGATTTATAGAATGCTAGAGGATAGTAGAACAAACTTTCCAAGCACTTGACAGTACAATCTAGGGAGATACAGCATCACTGTACATTTGCCAAGAATATCAATCATTTTGCTAAAGTTAAGTATAATGGAAAATAACAAAATCAAAGGTTTATCTATCAGAAGACCAGCCAGTTATCTACCATATCTTCACTCTGGGAGGTGCCACACCAACTAATTAAGTTCAATTCTTCTTTAGCTATGGAAAAAAGATATGTTTTTAAAACGTTTATGTAACTTGACCCTTGATATTATCTGTCTATTTTTAATTAGGAACTATAATTTATATTGGCAAAAACCCAGAGCACAGAGAAACAATTGTAATGATTGTGGAAGGATCAATTAGCTAGTTTTGAATGAAATGCTTCCTTCCTATGGTATTGCCAGAACATTAAGAATCACCCTCGTGCCTTCACTATGTTATTTTCACTGCACAGAGTGGTAATATTGACATTGTTTCAAAAATAATGATCAAAGTGTGACATGACAGGAATCGTGTGAAAATGTGCATGGATATGTTACGGAGAGCTGAAATGATGATATCCAATTTCATTCAATCAACTGGATCAAGGGAAAAGAGCAGCATGGTGGCTTAAAGGTGAAGATGCTCCCTCCCACTTGGAAGGTTGAGAGTTCAGTCCTAGGCAGCAAAAGATGTTTCTCTATCAGGGCACAAAGAGAAAATATCTGCTACAAACCTTGGGTAGGCATCAGAAAAGGCATTCAGCCAGCAAATGCTCAACTCCATTCAATCGCCCCAACTCTACCCTGATAAAAGGGATCCAGGGTCCTAAAAAGAAAAAAAAACTGGATCAAGGGAAAGGTTATGCATGCTTACATACTATATCTCTCATAATGATTTATTTCTAGTAAAGGCAAATTAACCCTCCTATGAGGTAAAATATTGATAGTATTTATTTTTTGAAATATTTTTATTCTGCTTTTCCATTAAGAAGTACTTACTCTGAGCAAACAATAAGAGTCAGAAATTAAACAATACAACATATCCATTGAAAAATAAGATCTAAATTATAAATATATCAGTGCAAAAAACTTTTATGAACTATTTTGAAAATCTATGAAATACAAGCAGCCAAACCATTTTGGGAAAGGGGGAGGTGAAGAAACAATATTAGAACTGCAAATTGTTACAAACAGAATTGGAACCACTTTAGAGAACAAAGGATTCCACAAAATAGAAGCAGCCACCAAGAGGTTCCTTGTAGATGTTATTTATGTACATATTAAGAGCTCATAACCAGAAATAAACATATTAGCTTGCTTGTATTTCTGGTATCCACCAAACAAGAAAAGTACACAATGGCTGTATATAATTTTATAGATGCTGATCAATATTTTTGCTGAAGCCCAATTGAAGCTCAGGACAACTTTCCAAACTAGGAGTACATTTTTAGCCCATGGATTTTGGATATCCATTAGGTAAACTGCAAACTGGATTTACACTTTCCCACATGTTTTCTCCCCATATAAAAAGAAAAGGTATGATGCAGCAGCTAACTATGATTAAGCCTACTGATTTTAGGATCTTACATTTAAATGTATGCTTGGATGCAGCTTGCATCTACTTTTTAGGTGATGTGAAATGGGAATTGACAACATTAATGCCAGGGTAACATCCTATTTACCCAAGGATGGTAGGAGAACAGTTTAATTCAGAGGTATGAAAGGTTCTACTGTTCCTTTCTAAAAATAGATACACAGAAATCTCTGATATATGTACACACACAAATATCTATGAACATGTGTGTGTGTCATATGTCTACACATGTATGTAGATATTTGTGTGTGTTTATGTCTGTGTAAATATTAATAAGATTGGAAATGTAAATAATAGTAATAGTATTAGTTGTAAAATGGCTACAGAAAAATGAAGCCAAAGCCACTACTAAGATGTTAAGAATCTCTTGCTAAGTGTAAATGACAGCAGAACAAAAGGAGCAACTTGATTGCTGACAGTTGGAAACACATTTGCATCAATTTTGATATTTGAGCATTTGAGTTCACCTACCATCAATAATTTGTCCTTGATCTCATTGTAAATGGGGCAGTAGAGAGGGGGACATAATGGAAGACATTGTGCATATATATGCATATGTATATATGTACATGCACATGCACATGTATGAAGGTCTTAAAAAGAATAAAGTTCTTTTAAAATAAAAAAAAACAAATAATATACAAATATAGACTTTTATACACTATTGAAATTGTAGTAGCTAAATTACTTACTAGCCCATTTAGATAATTCAAGTATCTTAAAGGACTACAGCTGTTGTATAGTCAGGGGTGTCTTTTGGGAAACTTCACCCACCTGCATCCAATTTAGATGCCATCAACTTTTTTAGAAAGGTGAAATCAATAATTAAATCCTACATGTTTAATTTTCACTGGGATGCAGTAGGACACTCCCAGACAAATTCAAACATGCTTAATGTTATAGTCTGACAAGATAAAATAAATATTGGATATGGATGCATATAAATGTTCTGTTTATAACAGAATGATCCTAAATGATCTACTGTGGTCAGCTCACCCCCTCACTATCACACAGGTTTGTAATATGTCAGTATGGGATAAAATAACTCCTCTTCTGCTGCTACTTTTTACACTATGTTGAACAGAACAACATAAGTACAGCTGGGTTGCACAAAGTTGCACAATCATTACATGGCAGCAGAAAAGTGCAAAAAAAATGGTATTGGCACTTGTCTTGATGCATGGAGTCCAGATGTGGTAGTTCTACAATCTGGAAAGAAGAAAGTAAGGCGAGACTGCTTACAGTGTTACCTCGGTACAAGACTGCTTCAAAACTCACTGAATTTGTACACAATACAAAAATGTTGCCTCAGTACTCATCTTTATTTGGTATTTGACAGTCTGAAAAAGGAAGTGGAGGACAGCCACAGAGGGCAGACAGGAAGTCAGCCATGCCGGGAAGGTTGCTGCAAAAGGAAACAGAGGATGGACAGGAAGGTGGCTATGCTAAGAAGGTGCCTGGCATAGGAAAAGGGACAGATAGGAAGTCCTTCCCAGCTGAAACAAAGGGTCACACAGTAAGTCACATGGGTTTTTTGCTACTCATCGTACCTCTGGAACCGATTAAGCATGAATACTGAGGTGTCACTTTATAAGACTTCATGTAAGGTAAGAAAAAAATATTTTGTGTGTGTACTGCCACTAACTGTGAGATGCACTATTTTCCTTATGTTTTATTTTACTGTAATTTATTTAGTTGTTGCAAGCCTTTGACTCTCAGATCCCTTGAGAGTCAAATCCAAAAACATTTGGAACACCATCTGAACACTCAGCATTGACAAAATCACCATCAGTCAAATGATGGAACAGCTTTACTTTGAACAGCTTACTTCTTGCAACTATACTCTAACACCATCAGACAACAACATCTGGCCATCCCAGGTCCTGGAAGGTACTTGATAGGTGAATAAAAATGACAAATCCTGTCTAAACATCTGACTTATTGTGTATCTCATTGTGGTGATAATAATTTGGGTTGGGAACAAATAAGTCTGTAAACACTGAGAATCTTGAATTCATCCCAATCAGCTCCTTGCATAATCATCATTCTGCTTCCTGTGTGTTTCTTCTGAGATCATGATTTCCCAGCTCAAAAAGGCCAGGGACAGTATTCAATGACATGTGTTAGTTTATATGATCTTGGAAGAAGAAAAAAATGGTCAATTCAATTATGAGTTCAGTGACCGCTATCCTAGTGTTCATAAGATTACATCCTAAGTTATACTTTCAGTTTATTTTATTCATCTAATTTATATAGTTTTGTTCAACTTCCACATTTAGAATACATACCTATTGTCAACTATACAGTATAAGGTAGACCAGTCTAAGAAACCAATGCCTATAGGTCTAAAATGACTTTTACTGTTACATCTATAGTAATAAAATCTTACACATCTGAGAGTCACTGTAACAGTGAGATGGGAGGCACTTAAATTTAATAAATAAATCAATGGTGGTGCCTTCTCCCTCTCTTTATTTTCCTGTGAATTAGGAACAGTCCTGTCTGTGAAAATTAATTTATTAGCATGGACCCAAACCCTACTTGTCTAACCATTATCTTAGTAGTGGCCCTTCTTCCTACCCTTCAAGGCCCTTCCTTCTGCCTTCTACTACATCAGTCACAATCATTATAGGGCATTACTTCTACATTTCAGTTTCAACAGAAGACCAAGGAGGCTTTTTTAGTATATATATTTACAGAATCAGGAGTGTTTTCAGGGAAAACATTTATCATAGATGTTACCATAATTCTCTACTTGGATGTGCAAATATGAACAAAAATATATCTTTTCTTCTATAAAGAATGATGTGATCTCTCCATAAAGGCAAGGAAAAAAATAAAAAATATATTTTTTTAATCCCTGCACAACTTTTAGAGAAAACTGTTTCAGTTGATATCACTGGCCCTCCAGTGTTATTGTTAGTATCATTCTTGTATACATCTTTGGAATAAGAACTGAATTCAGATATGGTACATAATATAATATGGACATTAGAAAATAATTGATATGGAAGTCGTTTGGAGAAGTTTTTTCTGCTGTTGCGAAAGATATCCTTTGTAGGGGGAAAAAAAGGATTCCTGACACTTTCAATATTGTATATAGAGAAAATGAAATTGGGGTATTACGACTCATTACCTATTAAATGACAAGGAAAAGGGAAGGATTAAAACAAGAAAAATCACTTTAAGTGACCTGTGAAGAGAAACCCTTTATGCATGGTAATCATTATAAATGCCTGAAGAAATCATGTTCAAGATAAAACATTAAAGTAATCTCATAGTAAGGACCTATTTTCAGTTAGTGCATTGGCCACATCTATCTGTATTATGATGGCATAACTTCTGGGGTAGAGAGAATTTTGCTGAAAAATAATTTAACACAAGATCATTTTCTTTCACAGATTGTTTCCCTGTTCACTTAGATTTCTTTACTTTACTTTTTTACTAAGCCGATTAGGAACTGTCTAGCAAAAATAATTAAATATGGAAATGTGGAAAACCTTTTGCCCTTCAATCCTGCTGCATTACAATTCCAAGTCATCCTACCCAGGCAATTAAGTAGAGTAGCTATGGGTGGGGAGGCTGTAGGGTAAATAATTGAGAGTCGGTTTAATGTGATGGACAGGTGCAGGAATAGAATTACAAAGATAAAAAATGTTAGCTAGTTAATTAGTTAGTTAGTTAGTTAGTTAGTTAGTTAGTTAGTTAGTTAGTTAGTTAGTTAAAGCTGTATTATAGTTGTCCAACTCCAATGGACTATGGATAGTATACAACTGACTCCCATAAAAAATCCATAACAACACATAAAGCCTGAAACTATATAGGCAGCCTGGACTAAAATGATCTAAAAATGACACAAACCAAGCAAACCAAAACAGTATCCACCCTGTTCCAACAATATATTAACCTTGGATGTGGGACCAAAACCAGATTTTAAGAATTTTCCAAACCTCTAGGAAAGAAGTACTTGTCACTGGGAGGCTGCTGTTCCAGAGGGTGGAGGCCATGAAGGAAAAGGCATACTTCCTTGGTCCTGCAATATGAGAACATTTAATAAATGGAAACTACGGTCCACTACTCTGCCAGCATGTACCAGGTGGGTAAAAATGGTTGGAGATAAGCAGTCTCTCAGATTTCCAGGCTCTATGAACATTCTTAGTCACGGGTCATTTGATTTTATGCACTTGTCATGATTGTGAGGGCCAAGAGGGCAGTACAGCTGCATCTGGTCATTGTCATCCATTTAGCACTGCCTGGGAAGAATATGTAGCTTAAGAAATACTATGGATGCAGGCACCTATTGCTCCCCAATCATCTAGATAGCTGAATTGGACATCCAATTATGAGGGCCACTGTCATACCTCGGTAGATGTTTTGTATATAATTAAGTGCATTGTGCATATATGTTGACTTCTTTTCTGTCATGTTCTTATCATAAGATAAATAATAAAAAAATAAACTGGATGATTTGAACTTGATCATTGTTTATCAAACCCAAATAGAGAGGCCCTCTTTAGTTTCTTGACTAAAAGTGGACATAAAAGGAGCAAATAGCGTTACAAATTCGCCATCCTTTGGGAACATGGTAGAGACCGTTTATATGTATATAAATCATGTAAGACAGCTACTTTATAACAAAAAAAAACATAATTGGGATTCCTTGTAGCATTTCATTCCACTCTATGTCTTTTTAGTTAAAAATAAATATTGATTATTCTTCTCAGCTAAAATTGCTAATTTATCCTCCTGTTCCTAAATTCTGGAAAGGAAGAAAGAAAACTGAAAAGTGCTTTTAGGGATTACATGTTCATTATTTCCTCATAGGAATTTTGGTTGAAATAATATACCAAAGACTGTTATACTCTTATATCTGAAAAAAAGAGTAACTGTCAAGCAAAATCTGTAACAGAGTAGCATTTTTTAAAACAATCACTCAGCATATGAATACATATAGCTGAATGTGCAAGACATATGCTCTTCAAACACTGCAGTGGCCTCAGTAATTTTACCTTGTCATAAAAAAAAAGTTTATTCCCCACCTCACCTCCCGCAACTTATAAAGTAATTTTAAAAGTAAGACAGAAGGAGTGGTGTCCCTCCATTGCAACAAATACCCCAGCTAAGGGTGGATTGCAATCCTTTGTGGGTATTTTCATTCTGGATTCCTTGTACCATTTGGTGCAAGTTTACATGTTCAATGAAGTTCAATTCATCCCACTGTATCTTTGATTACCTTTCATTATGCAAACTCTTTGTTACTTTCCACCTTGTGATTATAAAGATAACCTATTGCAAAATTCTGAAGAAAATCCTTTAGGTAATGTACATGATTCTAGCCTTTGCTTAACATGATTCTGTGCTACCTCTGGATCAATACAGGACTTCAGCAAGAAGCTATCCTTTGTGTAAACTGATTTTTTTTTTACTGAAAACCAAGGTTAATGTAACACTTTTTCAATAGTTATGCATGCCTGTGTTTGAGTGGGTGGGGAGAGAGAAAGCCTCTTATAGAAGAGTACATGAAGAACTGTACCAGAACAAACAAAAACTCTATGGAGGGAATATGCAGAAAACACCAGTGAACAACCAAGTTACAATTTAGTATTATATCCTTTACACCTCTTTTAAAATGAATATAGATTTCTTTTTATGACAGATGCAATTTTGCTCTTCATGGAGTCTTTTCCAAATTATTTCTACAAAGGAATGTTTTGTTGAATTGCCCCAAGACAAGACTTGTAATTTCAGCTGAATTCATTCAACTACCTCAAATGACCAGAAAAATAATTTCTTCTACAAAATCTGTGTTGTATTAATTAGACCATGAAAAGAAATTGGTTTCCCACATAATGGTTCATTTTTATAAGTGCTTTAGAATTGATTTCTTTTTAAAACATATCCTTGATTTTATATCATTTGTCTAGTTCGTATGCACGTATATGTGGACATGTGAAGTATGCATAATCCTTGATCAGAATCAAATAAATTCAGTTAGAATCATTAAGCTGATTTGACAAGTGGATTTTATTTGATAAATATAATTGAATAAAATGGCTAGAAGTTCTGAGCCAATCCAGATTTCCAACATGCATCAAATGTTGAAATTGACGGAAATCATTTTTTTCAATCTTGTATATTGAATATTTTAAAATATTTGCAGAGCCTATAGACACATCTTTTACGCACACAAAAGATGCTTTTTAGTCACAGAGTTCAATTCAAATATTTTCAAAAGAACACAAATAACGATACTGTAACTTGAAGGTTTTAATGAAGTAATCCTTTCTATTGATTTATAACTTTCTAACCGATAGAAAAAAAAATCCTGATTTGTTGTTACTCACAATTACATATAAAGCTGATATACTTCTTAACACAAATATGCTTCTCAAATACTATCTTCTGCTTTTAAGAAAGATAGCTTTGCTGATCTACTTTTTTTTAAATAAAAAAATGTATCTCTCCAAATATACCGTGCATGATTTTGACAGAAGATAAATGAATACCAGTTGATATGGCACTGTCTGCTTTGTGATTCATGTTGTTTTACTGTCAGTGAAACCTATGAACTCCTATAGTATCTCTAGTTCTGTGAGATTACACTCTTGATGCATTTAGCATGCCCAGTCTGAAAGTTGGTATTTCCATCACCTTTATAGTTTACACCAGGGGTGTCAAACTCAAGGCCCGGGACCCGGATCCAGCCCATAGGATGCTTAGATCTGGCCCGCAGGCCTTCCCTGGAAACTGTAAAGGACCAGCTTGGGCTCCATTTTGGGCTGTAACTGCCTCCTGAAACCCTCTGCCAGCAAAAACAAAGCTTGAGGAAGCCATGTACAGCCCTCCCAAGCTCTGTTTTTGCTGGCAGAGGGCTGCAGGAGGCCATCACAGCCAAAAATGGAGCCCGGCAGGACCTTTGTGGCTGAAAACAGAGCCTCAATGAATGACATCAAGCTGGCCATGTCCCCCTGGCCACACACACACACCCGGTCCCCCAAAGTCAAATCCAGCCCTGATGTGGCCCTCAATGAAATCTAGTTTGACATCCCTGGTTTACATAATTTCTTGCAAAAAAATTGAACTGCAGATTCTTTCTAAAAATCTACCTATTGTGCACAGAACTTTGAAAGCACCAGAGAATCTTTGTTCAAAAATATTTCTTCCTCACTTTCATTTTAGACCTCCCCTTCCCTGAGTTCCATCTCAGGTAAATGGAGATTATATCAGCCTTAAGTAGCTAAAATGTTGAGTATACATAACTCAGTCAATGCACAGATCAGTTCTGCTACGACAGATAAGGAAATATGATCATAGGCAGACTTTACATTAAACAATTACTTTAGGAATGTCTAATCAAAACTGACTGACCTAATGGCATGGAGTAATCCAGTCATTTTGTTAATAGCTACCATTTCCAACATACTCTGTGGAATCTTTTGTGTTTGGAATCAATTTTGCCAAATGGCTGCTCATCTCCCCTAGGGGTGTTTTCTAGAGTAGGTACTTGTTGTCTGCCCTATTTGTCTACTCTTATGCAGTGGATAATCTAGATCAGCGGCCCCCAACCTTTGGGGCACCAGGGACTGGTTCCATGGAGAAAGGCTTTTCTGCGGACCAGAGAGGGCGTGGTTTTGCATTCTGCCTGCATCCCACAGATGGGGCTTCACTTGTTTGTGCGGCCCGGTTGCAGGCATACCATGGAGTAGTGTTGGTCCACGGACCAGGGGTTGGAGACCCCTGATGTTCAAAATGTGTGTTTAATTTACCTTGAGACTCTATTCCTTCTTCAGGAACAGCATAGAATAGAGGTCTGAAAATGGAAGTGATTGCTATATGCATAGCATTTAGAAATATTTTTCCTTTGGTTTTAAGCAGCTCTGAATCTTTCAACAGACACCGAAAGGAAAAACAGACTTTTGCGCTTTTATACACCATCCATTCATTATTTTTCATATATTAACAACCTCATCATTAACTGTAATTATTTTGATGTATATACTCTCAGCCTGGAATAAAGATTTTAAGGAGTTAAAAGTGACACACCTTTTTATTAACTTTAGCTCACAGACCTTGATACAGTAACATGGAATACTTGATGGGCCAAAATTCAAATTCAGTCTTTGATTCATGTGTCATGCCACACAGTGGAAAGTATATAAGCTTGAACACAAATTAAATGTGATTTCAATTAATCAAATTTAAGTTGAATTAAATTACAAACTGTGCATGTGATTACTCTCCATGTATTTAATTTTTTTTTATTTCTGTGACACCTAGACCAAATAAGGTGAAAGCAAAGGGCCTTGGAACAGGTTGATCCTTTTCAGAAACAATGCATCAATTTGCCCTGCAGGAAAGTTAATAATTTTCAACCTGTTAGGAGGCATGAATGATTCAAATCCTGGGTCTGTTATACATACAACTTTAGTCCTACTATTCATATGTGTTGGGTTTTTTTATATTAATGGCATATCTACCATTTGCAATAAAAACCAACTTATTAAGCAATGACAACTTAGATATCCATTTCCAAGCCTTTTAGTACCAGTATCTGAGAGAATTCAGGAAACTTCTTTTATGTTAGGAACTGAAGCTTAGTAGCAACATTTAGAGGAACTGTGGATATGGGAAAGTTTCACAAGAGTTTCTGAATAGTATATACACCAATGGAATCAGGAAAAGATCCAGAGTCTGGCTCCCTAAATATTCATCAGCCTATTGTATTGTTTTTAAAACTGACTAAACCACCTGAGGCTGCCCAGAATGAAAAAGAATAGGCTGACTTCATGCAGAAATAAAAATGTTGCTAGAAGTAAGCAAATATCTCCATTTGGCCTCATGGTTTTGTGTTTCTTATGATTATTGTGAGTATGAGTGTACACTTTCTCTTTATTTATATGGTTTATGCTTTGTCTATTGCAGAGGTGAAATCTAGCCAGCTTGGACCGGTCCTGGCTTACCTATAGCTGAAATTTTGAGTGGTTTGGCGAACCGGCAAATACCACCTCTGGCTGGCCCTGCCCGCTCTTGTCGCTCATCCTGTCTGCCCACTCACTGCTCACACTGCCTACCTGCTCCCACCCCACCCCACCCAGTTACTCCTCATCCCAGCATAGGATCCTCGTTTGCATTGACCACACAGTCTCTGCGGCTCCTCACTTGCATTGACCACGCAGTCTCCGTGGCTTGTCTGCCTTCCCACGCGGTGCCTGTGGCAAAACTGAGTGGCTTTGATCTGCCTGGGTAAGTAAGCCTGTGAGTCATGGCCTAGCTATCTGCCCCCCACCATCCCCACTTGCCTTCCGTACATGACCTGTGGCCCTACCATGCTTCCCTGCCTTCCCTGAGGCCTTCCCTGCCTTCCCTGTGGCCTTCTCTGCCTTCCTGGTGCCTTCCTTCCCTACTCCCTTCTATGCAGCCCGCAGTCCTGCCATGCTTCCCTGCCTTCCCGGTGATCTTCCTTCGTTCCCTACTCCTTTCAAAGCAGCATGCAGACCTGCCATGCTTCCCTGCCTTCTCTGTGGCCTTCCCTGCCTTCCCCGTGGCCGTTCCTATGGTCCCTGTGGCCAGGCCACTTTCCTACCTTCCTTACTCTCATCCATGTGGCCCATGGCCCCACCATGCTTACCTGCCTTCATTGCAGGGAAGGGAACCAGCTTCTTCTCTTCTTCTCTTTGTGGGCAGAAGAGTTTTCCATACCCACCACTGCCGAGATGCTCTCGCTTTCCCCAAATTTCCCAAGCATTTCTTTGTCTACCTATTTTCCAGTTCCATCACATTTCTTACCATTGTGTGCAGGGAAATGAAAGTTTTTCTTAAAAAAAAGTTGAATCAATCAGTTCCAACTTCTCGCAAAAGAAAAAGATTTCACAAAGTTGGAATTGATTGAGTGAATTTTTTTTTAGCCCCACACAAACTTTTGTTTCCCTGCACACGATGCTGAGAAGGAGAAACACGATGGAGCTGGAAATAAGGTAGGCAAAGAAATGCTTGGGGAATTTGGGGAAAGCAAGGGCATCTGGGTGGTGACAGATGGGGAAAGCTCTGTGGCATGAGGCTGCAAAGGCGAAATGGGCAACAGAGTGGCTGGCATGAGGGAAAGAGGCTTTTCCTTTTTCCCTGCTCCTCGTATTTCCCTAGTGCTGGCCTGTCCTTTGCAGCGCAGAAATCCACTGTGATAGCGGAGGGTTGGAATGCAGCAGCCAATGTGAGGGAAGGAGGCAGCTGCTTTTTCTCTTTCTCTACTCCTCTTCATGCCGGCCTCTACATTGCATTTCCCGCCCTGGAGTGCCAAGAGGCCCAGAGCGCATTGCGAAATTCAGCCTCTTGGCACTCTGGGGCGGGAAAGCACCAGTGGAAAGAAGTCACCCCACTGAGCCCAAAGGTGAGCTCTGTGGCACCCAAGAAGGGGCCAGGTCACCACTGAGGCTGGTCCTGGATGGGCAGGTCTCTCTTTCTCCACTGGCTGAATTTCATCATGCACTCTGGGACCTTCTGCGGGAGTCCCTCTGGTGGCGTGAGATGTGTGTTTGTTTGCTCTGTGTGTATGTTGAGGTCGAGAAGGAGGAGACGACTTGGCAAAGTTCTGCCTCCCTTCGCAGCAAAGCTGCTCAGAAGGCAGCCACCGCAGCCTATCCCTTTATGATCCCCACTCCCCCACCACCACCTGGCTTCAGTATGGGCAGTGACCGGGACCCTGAAAGTCAAGCCCTTTTCTTTTGGCAGCAGCAGCCCTGTTGGCTGCCTTTGCACAGTGCCAGATGTGTACCTTAAAGGGAAATCACCCTGTCTCTGCAGCATTGGTCATGTGACTGAGTGGGTGTGGCCAATTCTATGTCACTCACAGCAAAGTGCCACTCCACCTTGTCATGAGTGACATTGACTTGGCCACACCCACTCAGTCACATGACCCACCACCACCATGCCATGCCCACCAAGCCACACCCATAGAACCGGTGGTAAAAATATTTAGATTTCACCACTGGTCTGTTGGTCTGTATAGGAAGAGAAGGTTGCCCTATGGTGCTGGTATATGCATCAAAAATTAGCTTTCTATGCTACTTTGGGGAAACCAATAGGTAATGTGATATTTGGGGCTCTTGGTTGAAGGGCACATGACATGGATTTTGTAATATTGTTAAATAACATACTTTGTATTTTAATTTGACTTAAAGGGTGATAAGGATGTATCACATCATTAGAGACTGAAATTATTGCTGTATGACGTGACTGATAGTTTGTCTGGACAGTGTCTCCTGATACAAGAGAGCTTGCTAATGCTAATCGGTATCTGGTTTGTCTCATGAACTCCAAACAACCTTTTTTGCTTTTTAAAATCCTAAAATTTAGGCCCTTTCTGTCGTCACACTTCATTTTAATGAACATGTGTGTTATTATGGGATGCAAATATGTAGCATGTTTGACTACATGCAACTGATTCCTATGCAAAGGGGAAGTTATTTTTGTCCTGTCCAATCAGCTTTTCTCTTTCATTTTCTTTGATGCTTTAACTATAAAAGGGAATGTAAGATTGGTCCTGAGGTTCCCCCTTTTCATAGGGAAATCCCACTTTATTTTTGTTTTTAAAAAAACCTCTGATAAATTGCTTTGAGATGATCTTATTTATTGGAAAAGGTAAACTGAGGCAGAACCTAGGGCCAGATGTTACCATCATGGTCCAGCTCTGATCTGACAATTTCTTAGCCAGGTTTCTTTTACTGGTGGCAGTTTACCTTCTATGAAGAACTACTATGTTTTAGAATTTAAATCCCATGCCTGAGCTTGGAAAACTTTTGTTGGTTTGGAGGTGGTGGTATCTGTATCCATTTGCTTAGGGAACTGTCCATCATCTTCTCTAGCTAACAATTTTGTGGATGGGTAGGCCCCTCTTATGGTCATCAATTTGTGAAAATACTTTACCAGGCTTGGAAAATTCACAATTGCAAATGTGAGTCTAGATTTAACAAGCATGTGACCATGCTTGGAGCCTATGTGGCAAACAGGAAGCCTATGGAATAGACTGGTTTATTTTGTTTATTCTCTTAAGGAGAAATTAAAAACTACACTTGCCAGACTTCAATTAAGCAGTATAATTGCTGAAAGTAAGAGGCAGCTTATAGTTGGAGACATCTCTGTCAATTAACAATATTTTCTCACAGCCTGGCACTGAATTATTATGTGCTAAGCCAACATTTGAAGGGAGTTTGAAGGGAGATGAGATTACAGCTCATTATCACTTCAGAATTAGCAAATTGGGGGG